>ALNW03000073.1:0-66478 GCA_000338895.3 Oryza meridionalis
CCATGATTCTGCAGCCGTCAAAAAAAACCTAGCTCGATTCCATGACCGGAAGGCAAAGTTATCAAGGTTTTAATTTGCACAGAATTCTGCATCTGCATTCCACAGTGTCGCGCCCGCCAGCCTACCTTAACGGCACGGTTAGTCGACGCGCTTGACACCGATATCGTCTGAGCTATCCACCCTAACGTCCTATGTGCCATCCCTATACTAACCACCTCGTTGAAAACCAGTTGTGGACCCTCAGATATTCGAGCTTTCGCCGAAACAACCGGTGCTTCGTGGCCTATGGTATGTAATTTCTAGAAAAATCTCCAACTCTCCAAATGCAGTCTCTCTAGGGGTGAGTCCCGTGATTCTGCAGCCGTCAAAAAAAACCTAGCTCGATTCCATGACCGGAAGGCAAAGTTATCAAGGTTTTAATTTGCACAGAATTCTCCATCTACATTCCACAGTGTCGCGCCCGCCAGCCTACCTTAACAGCGAGGTTAGTCGACGCGCTTGACACCGACATCGTCTAAGCTATCCACCCTAACGTCCTATGTGCCATCCCTATGCTAACCACCTTGTTGAAAACCAGTTGTGGACCCTCAGATATTTGAGGTTTCGCCGAAACAACCGGTGCTTCGTGGCCTATGGTAAGTAATTTCTAGAAAAATCTCTGAGGGTCCAACTCTCCAAATCCAGTCTCTCTAGGGTGAGGCCCGTGATTCTGCAGCCGTCAAAAAAAACCTAGCTCGATTCCATGACCGGAAGGCAAAGTTATCAAGGTTTTAATTTGCACAGAATTCTCCATCTGCATTCCACAGTGTCGCGCCCGCCAGCCTACCTTAACGGCGCGGCTAGTCGACGCACTTGACTCCGACATCGTCTGAGCTATCCACCCTAACATCCTATGTGCCATCCCTATACTAACCACCTCGTTGAAAACCAGTTGTGGACCCTCAGATATTCGAGCTTTCGCCGAAACAACCGCTGCTTCGTGGCCTATGGTAAGTAATTTCTAGAAAAATCTCTGGGGGTCCAACTGTCAAAATCCACTCTCTCTAGGGTGAGGTCCATGATTCTGCAGCCGTCAAAAAAAACCTAGCTCGATTCCATGACCGGAAGGCAAAGTTATCATGGTTTTAATTTGCACAGAATTCTCCATCTGCATTCCACAGTGTCGCGCCCGCCAGCCTACCTTAACGGCGCGGTTAGTCGACACGCTTGACACCGACATCGTCTAAGCTATCCACCCTAACGTCCTATGTGCCATCCCTATGCTAACCACCTCGTTGAAAACCAGTTGTGGACCCTCAGATATTCGACGTTTTGCCGAAACAACCACTGCTTCGTGGCCTATGGTAAGTAATCTCGTTGAAAATCTCTGGGGGTCCAACTCTCCAATTCCAGTCTCTCTAGGGGTGAGGCCCGTGATTCTACAGCCGTCAAAAAAAACCTAGCTCGATTCCATGACCGGAAGGCAAAGTTATCAAGGTTTTAATTTGCACAGAATTCTCCATCTACATTCCACAGTGTCGCGCCCGCCAGCCTACCTTAACAGCGAGGTTAGTCGACGCGCTTGACACCGACATCGTCTAAGCTATCCACCCTAACGTCCTATGTGCCATCCCTATGCTAACCACCTTGTTGAAAACCAGTTGTGGACCCTCAGATATTTGAGGTTTCGCCGAAACAACCGGTGCTTCGTGGCCTATGGTAAGTAATTTCTAGAAAAATCTCTGAGGGTCCAACTCTCCAAATCCAGTCTCTCTAGGGTGAGGCCCGTGATTCTGCAGCCGTCAAAAAAAACCTAGCTCGATTCCATGACCGGAAGGCAAAGTTATCAAGGTTTTAATTTGCACAGAATTCTCCATCTGCATTCCACAGTGTCGCGCCCGCCAGCCTACCTTAACGGCGCGGCTAGTCGACGCACTTGACTCCGACATCGTCTGAGCTATCCACCCTAACATCCTATGTGCCATCCCTATACTAACCACCTCGTTGAAAACCAGTTGTGGACCCTCAGATATTCGAGCTTTCGCCGAAACAACCGCTGCTTCGTGGCCTATGGTAAGTAATTTCTAGAAAAATCTCTGGGGGTCCAACTGTCAAAATCCACTCTCTCTAGGGTGAGGTCCATGATTCTGCAGCCGTCAAAAAAAACCTAGCTCGATTCCATGACCGGAAGGCAAAGTTATCATGGTTTTAATTTGCACAGAATTCTCCATCTGCATTCCACAGTGTCGCGCCCGCCAGCCTACCTTAACGGCGCGGTTAGTCGACACGCTTGACACCGACATCGTCTAAGCTATCCACCCTAACGTCCTATGTGCCATCCCTATGCTAACCACCTCGTTGAAAACCAGTTGTGGACCCTCAGATATTCGACGTTTTGCCGAAACAACCACTGCTTCGTGGCCTATGGTAAGTAATCTCGTTGAAAAATCTCTGGGGGTCCAACTCTCCAATTCCAGTCTCTCTAGGGGTGAGGCCCGTGATTCTACAGCCGTCAAAAAAAACCTAGCTCGATTCCATGGCCGGAAGGCAAAGTTATCAAGGTTTTAATTTGCACAGAATTCTCCATCAGCATTCCACAGTGTCGCGCCCGCCAGCCTACCTTAACGGCGCGGTTAGTCGACGCGCTTGACACCGACATCGTCTAAGCTATCCACCCTAACGTCCTATGTGCCATCCCTATACTAACCACCTCGTTGAAAACCAGTTGTGGACCCTCAGATATTCGAGCTTTCGCCGAAACAACCGTTGCTTCGTGGCCTATGGTAAGTAATTTCTAGAAAAATCTCTGGGGGTCCAACTCTCCAAATCCAGTCTCTCTAGGGTGAGGCCCATGATTCTGCAGCCGTCAAAAAAAACCTAGCTCGATTCCATGACCGGAAGGCAAAGTTATCAAGGTTTTAATTTGCACAGAATTCTCCATCTGCATTCCACAGTGTCGCGCCGGCCAGCCTACCTTAACGGCGCGGTTAGTCAACGCGCTTGACACCGACATCGTCTGAGCTATGCACCCTAACGTCCTATGTGCCATCCCTATACTAACCACCTCGTTGAAAACCAGTTGTGGACCCTCAGATATTCGAGCTTTCGCCGAAACAACCGGTGCTTCGTGGCCTATGGTAAGTAATTTCTAGAAAAATCTCCAACTCTCCAAATGCAGTCTCTCTAGGGGTGAGTCCCGTGATTCTGCAGCCGTCAAAAAAAACCTAGCTCGATTCCATGACCGGAAGGCAAAGTTATCAAGGTTTTAATTTGCACAGAATTCTCCATCTGCATTCCACATTGTCGCGCCCGCCAGCCTACCTTAACAGCGAGGTTAGTCGACGCGCTTGACACCGACATCGTCTAAGCTATCCACCCTAACGTCCTATGTGCCATCCCTATGCTAACCACCTCGTTGAAAACCAGTTGTGGACCCTCAGATATTTGAGGTTTCGCCGAAACAACCGGTGCTTCGTGGCCTATGGTAAGTAATTTCTAGAAAAATCTCTGAGGGTCCAACTCTCCAAATCCAGTCTCTCTAGGGTGAGGCCCGTGATTCTGCAGCCGTCAAAAAAAACCTAGCTCGATTCCATGACCGGAAGGCAAAGTTATCAAGGTTTTAATTTGCACAGAATTCTCCATCTGCATTCCACAGTGTCGCGCCCGCCAGCCTACCTTAACGGCGCGGCTAGTCGACGCACTTGACTCCGACATCGTCTGAGCTATCCACCCTAACGTCCTATGTGCCATCCCTATACTAACCACCTCGTTGAAAACCAGTTGTGGACCCTCAGATATTCGAGCTTTCGCCGAAACAACCGCTGCTTCGTGGCCTATGGTAAGTAATTTCTAGAAAAATCTCTGGGGGTCCAACTGTCAAAATCCACTCTCTCTAGGGTGAGGTCCATGATTCTGCAGCCGTCAAAAAAAACCTAGCTCGATTCCATGACCGGAAGGCAAAGTTATCATGGTTTTAATTTGCACAGAATTCTCCATCTGCATTCCACAGTGTCGCGCCCGCCAGCCTACCTTAACGGCGCGGTTAGTCGACACGCTTGACACCGACATCGTCTAAGCTATCCACCCTAACGTCCTATGTGCCATCCCTATGCTAACCACCTCGTTGAAAACCAGTTGTGGACCCTCAGATGTTCGACGTTTTGCCGAAACAACCACTGCTTCGTGGCCTATGGTAAGTAATCTCGTTGAAAATCTCTGGGGGTCCAACTCTCCAATTCCAGTCTCTCTAGGGGTGAGGCCCGTGATTCTGCAGCCGTCAAAAAAAACCTAGCTCGATTCCATGGCCGGAAGGCAAAGTTATCAAGGTTTTAATTTGCACAGAATTCTCCATCAGCATTCCACAGTGTCGCGCCCGCCAGCCTACCTTAACGGCGCGGTTAGTCGACGCGCTTGACACCGACATCGTCTAAGCTATCCACCCTAACGTCCTATGTGCCATCCCTATACTAACCACCTCGTTGAAAACCAGTTGTGGACCCTCAGATATTCGAGCTTTCGCCGAAACAACCGTTGCTTCGTGGCCTATGGTAAGTAATTTCTAGAAAAATCTCTGGGGGTCCAACTCTCCAAATCCAGTCTCTCTAGGGTGAGGCCCGTGATTCTGCAGCCGTCAAAAAAAACCTAGCTCGATTCCATGACCGGAAGGCAAAGTTATCAAGGTTTTAATTTGCACAGAATTCTCCATCTGCATTCCACAGTGTCGCGCCGGCCAGCCTACCTTAACGGCGCGGTTAGTCAACGCGCTTGACACCGACATCGTCTGAGCTATCCACCCTAACGTCCAATGTGCCATCCCTATACTAACCACCACGTTGAAAACCAGTTGTGGACCCTCAGATATTCGACTTTTCGCCGAAACAACCGCTGCTTCGTGGCCTATGGTAAGTAATTTCTAGAAAAATCTCTGGGGGTCCAACTCTCTAGGGTGAGGCCCGTGATTCTGTAGGCGTAAAAAAAACCTATCTCGATTGCATGACCGGAAGGCAAAGTTATCAAGGTTTTAATTTGCACAGAATTCTCCATCTGCATTCCACAGTGTCGCGCCCGCCAGCCTACCTTAACGGCGCGGTTAGTCGACGCGCTTGACACCGACATCGTCTAAGCTATCCACCCTAACGTCCTATGTGCCATCCCTATACTAACCACCTCGTTGAAAACCAGTTGTGGACCCTCAGATATTCGAGGTTTCGCCGAAACAACCGCTGCTTCGTGGCCTATGGTAAGTAATTTCTAGAAAAATCTCTGGGGGTCCAACTCTCTAGGGTGAGGCCCGCGATTCTGCAGCCGTCAAAAAAAACCTAGCTCGATCCCATGACCGGAAGGCAAAGTTATCAAGGTTTCAATTTGCACAGAATTCTCCATCTGCATTCCACAGTGTCGCGCCCGCCAGCCTACCTTAACGGCGCGGTTAGTCGACGCGCTTGACACCGACATTGTTTGAGCTATCCACCCTAGCGTCCTATGTGCCATCCCTATACTAACCACCTCGTTGAAAACCAGTTGTGGACCCTCAGATATTCGAGCTTTCGCCGAAACAACCGCTGCTTCGTGGCCTATGGTAAGTAATTTCTAGAAAAATCTCTGGGGGTCCAACTATCAAAATCCACTCTCTCTAGGGTGAGGTCCATGATTCTGCAGCCGTCAAAAAAAACCTAGCTCGATTCCATGACCGGAAGGCAAAGTTATCATGGTTTTAATTTGCACAGAATTCTCCATCTGCATTCCACAGTGTCGCGCCCGCCAGCCTACCTTAACGGCGCGGTTAGTCGACACGCTTGACACCGACATCGTCTAAGCTATCCACCCTAACGTCCTATGTGCCATCCCTATGCTAACCACCTCGTTGAAAACCAGTTGTGGACCCTCAGATATTCAACGTTTTGCCGAAACAACCACTGCTTCGTGGCCTATGGTAAGTAATCTCGTTGAAAATCTCTGGGGGTCCAACTCTCCAATTCTAGTCTCTCTAGGAGTGAGGCCCGTGATTCTGCAGCCGTCAAAAAAAACCTAGCTCGATTCCATGGCCGGAAGGCAAAGTTATCAAGGTTTTAATTTGCACAGAATTCTCCATCAGCATTCCACAGTGTCGCGCCCGTCAGCCTACCTTAACGGCGCGGTTAGTCGACGCGCTTGACACCGACATCGTCTAAGCTATCCACCCTAACGTCCTATGTGCCATCCCTATACTAACCACCTCGTTGAAAACCAGTTGTGGACCCTCAGATATTCGAGCTTTCGCCGAAACAACCGTTGCTTCGTGGCCTATGGTAAGTAATTTCTAGAAAAATCTCTGGGGGTCCAACTCTCCAAATCCAGTCTCTCTAGAGTGAGGCCCGTGATTCTGCAGCCGTCAAAAAAAACCTAGCTCGATTCCATGACCGGAAGGCAAAGTTATCAAGGTTTTAATTTGCACAGAATTCTCCATCTGCATTCCACAGTGTCGCGCCCGCCAGCCTACCTTAACGGCGCGGTTAGTCAACGCGCTTGACACCGACATCGTCTGAGCTATCCACCCTAACGTCCTATGTGCCATCCCTATACTAACCACCTCGTTGAAAACCAGTTGTGGACCCTCAGATATTCGACTTTTCGCCGAAACAACCGCTGCTTCGTGGCCTATGGTAAGTAATTTCTAGAAAAATCTCTGGGGGTCCAACTCTCTAGGGTGAGGCCCGTGATTCTGTAGGCGTAAAACAAACCTATCTCGATTGCATGACCGGAAGGCAAAGTTATCAAGGTTTTAATTTGCACAGAATTCTCCATCTGCATTCCACAGTGTCGCGCCCGCCAGCCTACCTTAACGGCGCGGTTAGTCGACGCGCTTGACACCGACATCGTCTAAGCTATCCACCCTAACGTCCTATGTGCCATCCCTATACTAACCACCTCGTTGAAAACCAGTTGTGGACCCTCAGATATTCGAGGTTTCGCCGAAACAACCGCTGCTTCGTGGCCTATGGTAAGTAATTTCTAGAAAAATCTCTGGGGGTCCAACTCTCTAGGGCGAGGCCCGCGATTCTGCAGCCGTCAAAAAAAACCTAGCTCGATCCCATGACCGGAAGGCAAAGTTATCAAGGTTTCAATTTGCACAGAATTCTCCATCTGCATTCCACAGTGTCGCGCCCGCCAGCCTACCTTAACGGCGCGGTTAGTCGACGCGCTTGACACCGACATTGTTTGAGCTATCCACCCTAGCGTCCTATGTGCCATCCCTATACTAACCACCTCGTTGAAAACCAGTTGTGGACCCTGAGATATTCCAGCTTTCGCCGAAACAACCGCTGCTTCGTGGCCTATGGTAAGTAATTTCTAGAAAAATCTCTGGGGGTCCAACTCTCAAAATCCAGTCTCTCTAGGGTGAGGTCCATGATTCTGCAGCCGTCAAAAAAAACCTAGCTCGATTCCATGACCGGAAGCCGAAGATATCATGGTTTTAATTTGCACAGAATTCTCCATCTGCATTCCACAGTGTCGCACCCGCCAGCCTACCTAAACGGCGCGGTTAGTCGACGCGCTTGACACTGACATCGTCTAAGCAATCCACCCTAATGTCCTATGTGCCATCCCTATGCTAACCACCTCGTTGAAAACCAGTTGTGGACCCTCAGATATTCGACGTTTTGCCGAAACAACCGCTGCTTCGTGGCCTATGGTAAGTAATCTCGTTGAAAATCTCTGGGGGTCCAACTCTCCAATTCCAGTCTCTCTAGGGGTGAGGCCCGTGATTCTGCAGCCGTCAAAAAAAACCTAGCTCGATTCCATGACCGGAAGGCAAAGTTATCAAGGTTTTAATTTGCACAGAATTCTCCATCAGCATTCCACAGTGTCGCACCCGCCAGCCTACCTTCACGGCGCGGTTAGTCGACGCGCTTGACACCGACATCGTCTAAGCTATCCACCCTAACATCCTATGTGCCATCCCTATACTAACCACCTCGTTGAAAACCAGTTGTGGACCCTCAGATATTCGAGCTTTCGCCGAAACAACCGCTGCTTCGTGGCCTATGGTAAGTAATTTCTAGAAAAATCTCTGGGGGCCCAACTCTCAAAATCCAGTCTCTCTAGGGGTGAGGCCCATGATTCTGCAGCCGTCAAAAAAAACCTAGCTCGATTCCATGACCGGAAAGCAAAGTTATCAAGGTTTTAATTTGCACAGAATTCTCCATCTGCATTCCACAGTGTCGCGCCCGCCAGCCTACCTTAACGGCGCGGTTAGTCGACGCACTTGACACCGACATCGTCTAAGCTATCCACCCTAACATCCTATGTGCCATCCCTATACTAACCACCTCGTTAAAAACCAGTTGTGGACCCTCAGATATTTGAGGTTTCGCCGAAGCAACCACTGCTTCGTGGCCTATGGTAAGTAATTTCTAGAAAAATCTCTGGGGGTCCAACTCTCTAGGGTGAGGCCCGTGATTCTGTAGGCGTAAAAAAAACCTAGCTCGATTGCATGACCGGATGGCAAAGTTTTCAAGGTTTAAATTTGCACAGAATTCTCCATCTGCATTCCACAGTGTCGCGCCCGCCAGCCTACCTTAACGGCGCGGTTAGTCGACGCGCTTGACACCGACATCGTCTAAGCTATCCACCCTAACGTCCTATGTGCCATCCCTATACTAACCACCTCGTTGAAAACCAGTTTTGGACCCTCAGATATTCGAGGTTTCGCCGAAACAACCGCTGCTTCGTGGCCTACGGTAAGTAATTTCTAGAAAAATCTCTGGGGGTCCAACTCTCTAGGGTGAGGCCCGTGATTCTGTAGGCGTAAAAAAAACCTAGCTCGATTGCATGACCGGAAGGCAAAGTTTTCAAGGTTTAAATTTGCACAGAATTCTCCATCTGCATTCCACAGTGTCGCGCCCGCGAGCATACCTTAACGGCGCGGTTAGTCGACGCACTTGACACCGACATCGTCTAAGCTATCCACCCTAACGTCCTATGTGCCATCCCTATACTAACCACCTCGTTAAAAACCAGTTGTGGACCCTCAAATATTTGAGGTTTCGCCGAAGCAACCACTGCTTCGTGGCCTATGGTAAGTAATTTCTAGAAAAATCTCTGGGGGTCCAACTCTCTAGGGTGAGGCCCGTGATTCTGTAGGCGTAAAAAAAACCTAGCTCGATTGCATGACCGGAAGGCAAAGTTTTCAAGGTTTAAATTTGCACAGAATTCTCCATCTGCATTCCACAGTGTCGCGCCCGCCAGCCTACCTTAACGGCGCGGTTAGTCGACGCGCTTGACACCGACATCGTCTAAGCTATCCACCCTAACGTCCTATGTGCCATCCCTATACTAACCACCTCGTTGAAAACCAGTTTTGGACCCTCAGATATTCGAGGTTTCGCCGAAACAACCGCTGCTTCGTGGCCTACGGTAAGTAATTTCTAGAAAAATCTCTGGGGGTCCAACTCTCTAGGGTGAGGCCCATGATTCTGCAGCCGTCAAAAAAAACCTAGCTCGATTACATGACCGGAAGGCAAAGTTATCAAGGTTTTAATTTGCACAGAATTCTCCATCTGCATTCCACAGTGTCACGCCCGCCAGCCTACCTTAACGGCGCGGTTAGTCGACGCGCTTGACACTGACATCGTCTGAGCTATCCACCCTAATGTCCTGTGTGCCATCCCTATACTAACCACCTCGTTGAAAACCAGTTGTGGACCCTCAGATATTCGACGTTTCGCCGAAACAACCGCTGCTTCGTGGCCTATGGTAAGTAATTTCTAGAAAAATCTCTGGGGGTCCAACTCTCTAGGGTGAGGCCCGTGATTCTGTAGGCGTAAAAAAAACCTAGCTCGATTGCATGACCGGAAGGCAAAGTTTTCAAGGTTTAAATTTGCACAGAATTCTCCATCTGCATTCCACAGTGTCGCGCCCGCCAGCCTACCTTAACGGCGCGGTTAGTCGACGCGCTTGACACCGACATCGTCTAAGCTATCCACCCTAACGTCCTATGTGCCATCCCTATACTAACCACCTCGTTGAAAACCAGTTTTGGACCCTCAGATATTCGAAGTTTCGCCGAAACAACCGCTGCTTCGTGGCCTACGGTAAGTAATTTCTAGAAAAATCTCTGGGGGTCCAACTCTCTAGGGTGAGGCCCGTGATTCTGTAGGCGTAAAAAAAACCTAGCTCGATTGCATGACCGGAAGGCAAAGTTTTCAAGGTTTAAATTTGCACAGAATTCTCCATCTGCATTCCACAGTGTCGCGCCCGCCAGCCTACCTTAACGGCGCGGTTAGTCGACGCACTTGACACCGACATCGTCTAAGCTATCCACCCTAACGTCCTATGTGCCATCCCTATACTAACCACCTCGTTAAAAACCAGTTGTGGACCCTCAGATATTTGAGGTTTCGCCGAAGCAACTACTGCTTCGTGGCCTATGGTAAGTAATTTCTAGAAAAATCTCTGGGGGTCCAACTCTCTAGGGTGAGGCCCGTGATTCTGTAGGCGTAAAAAAAACCTAGCTCGATTGCATGACCGGAAGGCAAAGTTTTCAAGGTTTAAATTTGCACAGAATTCTCCATCTGCATTCCACAGTGTCGCGCCCGCCAGCCTACCTTAACGGCGCGGTTAGTCGACGCGCTTGACACCGACATCGTCTAAGCTATCCACCCTAACGTCCTATGTGCCATCCCTATACTAACCACCTCGTTGAAAACCAGTTTTGGACCCTCAGATATTCGAGGTTTCGCCGAAACAACCGCTGCTTCGTGGCCTACGGTAAGTAATTTCTAGAAAAATCTCTGGGGGTCCAACTCTCTAGGGTGAGGCCCATGATTCTGCAGCCGTCAAAAAAAACCTAGCTCGATTACATGACCGGAAGGCAAAGTTATCAAGGTTTTAATTTGCACAGAATTCTCCATCTGCATTCCACAGTGTCACGCCCGCCAGCCTACCTTAACGGCGCGGTTAGTCGACGCGCTTGACACTGACATCGTCTGAGCTATCCACCCTAATGTCCTGTGTGCCATCCCTATACTAACCACCTCGTTGAAAACCAGTTGTGGACCCTCAGATATTCGACGTTTCGCCGAAACAACCGCTGCTTCGTGGCCTATGGTAAGTAATTTCTAGAAAAATCTCTTGGGGTCCAACTCTCTAGGGTGAGGCCCATGATTCTGCAGCCGTCAAAAAAAACCTAGCTCGATTCCATGACCGGAAGGCAAAGTTATCAAGGTTTTAATTTGCACAGAATTCTCCATCTGCATTCCACAGTGTCACGCCCGCCAGCCTACCTTAACGGTGCGGTTAGTCGACGCGCTTGACACCGACATCGTCTGAGCTATCCACCCTAACGTCCTGTGTGCCATCCCTATACTAACCACCTCGTTGAAAACCAGTTGTGGACCCTCAGATATTCGACGTTTGGCCGAAACAACTGCTGCTTCGTGGCCTATGGTATGTAATTTCTAGAAAAATCTCTAGGGGTCCACCTCTCCAAATCCCGTCTCTCTAGGGTGAGGCCCGTGATTCTGCAGCCGTCAAAAAAAACCTAGCTCGATTCCATGACCGGAAGGCAAAGTTATCAAAGTTTTAATTTGCACAGAATTCTCCATCTGCATTCCACAGTGTCACGCCCGCCAGCCTACCTTAACGGCGCGGTTAGTCGACGCGCTTGACACCGACATCGTCTGAGCTATCCACCCTAACGTCCTGTGTGCCATCCCTATACTAACCACCTCGTTGAAAACCAGTTGTGGACCCTCAGATATTCGACGTTTGGCCGAAACAACTGCTGCTTCGTGGCCTATGGTATGTAATTTCTAGAAAAATCTCTGGGGGTCCACCTCTCCAAATCCAGTCTCTCTAGGGTGAGGCCCGTGATTCTGCAGCCGTAAAAAAAAACCTAGCTCGATTCCATGACCGGAAGGCAAAGTTATCAAAGTTTTAATTTGCACAGAATTCTCCATCTGCATTCCACAGTGTCACGCCCGCCAGCCTACCATAACGGCGCGGTTAGTCGACGCGCCTGACACCGACATCGTCTGAGCTATCCACCCTAACGTCCTGTGTGCCATCCCTATACTAACCACCTCGTTGAAAACCAGTTGTGGACCCTCAGATATTCGACTTTTCGCCGAAACAACCGCTACTTCGTGGCCTATGGTAAGTAATTTCTAGAAAAATCTCTGGGGGTCTAACTCTCCAACTCCAGTCTCTCTAGGGGTGAGGCCCGTGATTCTGCAGCCATCAAAAAAAACCTAGCTCGATTCCATGACCGGAAGGCAAAGTTATCAAGGTTTTAGTTTGCACAGAATTCTCCATCTGCATTCCACAGTGTCGCGCCCGCCAGCCTACCTTAACGGCGTGGTTAGTCGACGCGCTTGACACCGACATCGTCTGAGCTATCCACCCTAACGTCCTATGTGCCATTCCTATACTAACCACCTCGTTGAAAACCAGTTGTGGACCCTCAGGTATTCGAGGTTTCGCCGAAACAACCGCTGCTTCATGGCCTATGGTAAATAATTTCTACAAAAATCTCTGGGGGTCCAACTCTCCAAATCCAGTCTCTCTAGGGTGAGGTCCGTGATTCTGCAGCCATCAAAAAAAACCTAGCTCGATTCCATGACCGGAAGGCAAAGTTATCAAGGTTTTAATTTGCACAGAATTTTCCATCTGCATTCCACAGTGTCACGCCCGCCAGCCTACCTTAACGGCGCAGTTAGTCGACGCGCTTGACACCGACATCGTCTGAGCTATCCACCCTAACGTCCTGTGTGCCATCCCTATACTAACCACCTCGCTGAAAACCAGTTGTGGACCCTCAGATATTCGACTTTTCGCCGAAACAACCGCTGCTTCGTGGCCTATGGTAAGTAATTTCTAGAAAAATCTCTGGGGGTCTAACTCTCCAACTCCAGTCTCTCTAGGGGTGAGGCCCGTGATTCTGCAGCCATCAAAAAAAACCTAGCTCGATTCCATGACCGGAAGGCAAAGTTATCAAGGTTTTAGTTTGCACAGAATTCTCCATCTGCATTCCACAGTGTCGCGCCCGCCAGCCTACCTTAACGGCGCGGTTAGTCGACGCGCTTGACACCGACATCGTCTGAGCTATCCACCCTAACGTCCTATGTGCCATCCCTATACTAACCACCTCGTTGAAAACCAGTTGTGGACCCTCAGGTATTCGAGGTTTCGCCGAAACAACCGCTGCTTCATGGCCTATGGTAAATAATTTCTACAAAAATCTCTGGGGGTCCAACTCTCCAAATCCAGTCTCTCTAGGGTGAGGTCCGTGATTCTGCAGCCATCAATAAAAACCTAGCTCGATTCCATGACCGGAAGGCAAAGTTATCAAGGTTTTAATTTGCACAGAATTCTCCATCTGCATTCCACAGTGTCACGCCCGCCAGCCTACCTTAACGGCGCGGTTAGTCGACGTGCTTGACACCGACATCGTCTGAGCTATCCACCCTAACGTCCTATGTGCCATCCCTATACTAACCACCTCGTTGAAAACCAGTTGTGGACCCTCAGATATTCGACGTTTCGCCGAAACAACCGCTGCTTCGTGGCCTATGGTAAGTAATTTCTAGAAAAATCTCTGGGGGTCCAACTCTCCAAATCCAGTCTCTCTAGGGGTGAGGCCCGTGATTCTGCAGCCATCAAAAAAAACCTAGCTCGATTCCATAACCGGAAGGCAAAGTTATCAAGGTTTTAATTTCCACAGAATTCTCCATCTGCATTCCACAGTGTCGCGCCCGCCAGCCTACCTTAACGGCGCGGTTAGTCGACGCGCTTGACACTGACATCGTCTAAGCTATCCACCCTAACGTCCTATGTGCCATCCCTATACTAACCACCTCGTTGAAAACCAGTTGTGGACCCTCAGATATTCGACGTTTCGCCGAAACAACCGCTGCTTCGTGGCCTATGGTAAGTAATTTCTAGAAAAATCTCTGGGGGTCCAACTCTCCAAATCCAGTCTCTCTTGGGTGAGGCCCGTGATTCTGCAGCCGTCAAAAAAAACCTAGCTCGATTCCATGACCGAAAGGCAAAGTTATCAAGCTTTTAATTTGCATAGAATTCTCCATCTGCATTCCACAGTGTCAAGCCCGCCAGCCTACCTTAACGACGCGGTTAGTCGACGCGCTTGATACCGACATCCTCTAAGCTATCCACCCTAACGTCCTATGTGCCATCCCTATACTAACCACCTCGTTGAAAACCAGTTGTGGACCCTCAGATGTTTGACGTTTCGCCGAAACAACCGCTGCTTCGTGGCCTATGGTAAGTAATTTCTAGAAAAATCTCTGGGGGTCTAACTCTCCAACTCCAGTCTCTCTAGGGGTGAGGCCCGTGATTCTGCAGCCATCAAAAAAAACCTAGCTCGATTCCATGACCGGAAGGCAAAGTTACCAAGGCTTTAGTTTGCACAGAATTCTCCATCTGCATTCCACAGTGTCGCGCCCGCCAGCCTACCTTAACGGCGCGGTTAGTCGACGCGCTTGACACCGACATCGTCTAAGCTATCCACCCTAACGTCCTATGTGCCATCCCTATACTAACCACCTCGTTGAAAACCAGTTGTGGACCCTCAGGTATTCGAGGTTTCGCCGAAACAACCGCTGCTTCATGGCCTATGGTAAATAATTTCTACAAAAATCTCTGGGGGTCCAACTCTCCAAATCCAGTCTCCCTAGGGTGAGGTCCGTGATTCTGCAGCCATCAAAAAAAACCTAGCTCGATTCCATGACCGGAAGGCAAAGTTATCAAGGTTTTAATTTGCACAGAATTCTCCATCTGCATTCCACAGTGTCACGCCCGCCAGCCTACCTTAACGGCGCGGTTAGTCGACGTGCTTGACACCGACATCGTCTGAGCTATCCACCCTAACGTCCTATGTGCCATCCCTATACTAACCACCTCGTTGAAAACCAGTTGTGGACCCTCAGATGTTTGACGTTTCGCCGAAACAACCGCTGCTTCGTGGCCTAGGGTAAGTAATTTCTAGACAAATCTCTAGGGGTCCAACTCTCCAAATCCTGTCTCTCTAGGGCGAGGCCCGTGATTCTGCAGCCGTCAAAAAAAACCTAGCTCGATTTCATGACCGGAAGGCAAAGTTATCAAGGTTTTAATTTGCACAGAATTCTCCATCTGCATTCCACAGTGTCAAGCCCGCCAGCCTACCTTAACGACGCGGTTAGTTGACGCGCTTGACACCGACATCGTCTAAGCTATCCACCCTAATGTCCCATGTGCCATTCCTATGCTAACCACCTCGTTGAAAACCAGTTGTGGACCCTCAGATATTCGACGTTTCGCCGAAACATCCGCTGCTTCGCGGCCTATTGTATGTCCTTTCTAGAGACATCTCTCGGGGTCCAACTCTCCAAATCCAGTCTCTCTAGGGTGAGGCTCGTGATTCTGCGGCCGTCAAAAAAAACCTAGCTCGATTCCATGACCGAAAGGCAATGTTATCAAGGTTTTAATTTGCACGGAATTCACCATCTGCATTACACAGTGTCGCGCCTGCCTGCCTACCTTAACGGCGCGGTTTGTCGACGCGCTTGACCCCGACATCGTCTAAGCTATCCACCCTAACGTCCTTTGTGCCTTCCCTATACTAACCACCTCGTTGAAAACCAGTTATGGACCCTCAGATATTCGACGTTTCGCCGAAACAACCGCTGCTTCGTGGCCTATTGTATGTCATTTCTAGAAAAATCTCTGGGGGTCCAACTCTCCAAATCCAGTCTCTCTAGGGTGAGGCCCATGATTCTGCAGCCGTCAAAAAGAACCTAGGTCGATTCCATGACCGGAAGGCAAAGTTATCAAGGTTTTAATTTGCACAGAATTCTTCATCTGCATTCCACAGTGTCGCGCCCGCCAGCCTACCTTAACGACGCGGTTAGTTGACGCCCTTGACACCGACATCGTCTAAGCTATCCACCCTAACGTCCTATGTGCCTTCCCTATACTAACCACCTCGTTGAAAACCAGTTGTGGACCCTCAGATATTCGACATTTGGCCGAAACAACCGCTGCTTCGTGGCCTATGGTAAGTAATTTCTAGAAAAATCTCTGGGGGTCCAACTCTCCAAATCCAGTCTCTCTAGGGTGAGGCCCGTGATTCTGCAGCCGTCAAAAAAAACGTAGCTCGATTCCATGACCGGAAGGCAAAGTTATCAAGGTTTTAATTTGCACAGAATTCTCCATCTGCATTCCACAGTGTCGCCCGCCAGCCTACATTAACGGCGCGGTTGGTTGACGCGCTTGACACCGACATCGTCTAAGCTATCCACCCTAACGTCCTATGTGCCTTCCCTATACTAACCACCTCGTTGAAAAGCAGTTGTGGACCCTCAGATATTCGACGTTTCGCGGAAACAACCGCTGCTTCCTGGGCTATGGTATGTAATTTCTAGAAAAATCTCTGGGGTCCAACTCTCCAAATCCAGTCTCTCTAGGGTGAGGCCCGTGATTCTGCAGCCGTCCAAAAAAACCTAGCTCGATTCCATGACCGGAAGGCAAAGTTATCAAGGTTTTAATTTGCACCGAATTCTCCATCGGCATTCCACAGTGTCGCACCCGCCAGCCCACCTTAACGGGCGTGGTTAGTCGACGCGCTTGACACCGACATCGTCTAAGCTATCCACCCTAACATCCTATGTGCCTTCCCTATACTAACCATGTCACAGCCTGATTTTTGTTTTAGGATTTATAAATTATCTAATAAATTATTAATAGAATTTATATTAAATGTTCATTAATTCACAAGTGAAGTTAAATGTGGGAAATAAAATTTCCTAAATATAAAGCATGGTTGGATTTAATTTTTATTAAATTCTCCATGATTAATTATACTCTCTGAAATTTTCCCGGATTTTTCAGAGCTCAATTTTTAAATGATACAAAGAACAGTTCAGTAATTATTTCATCATTAATGGTCTAATTATAAGTGTTAAGTGCTTTTCTTGTTTAAAAATCCTTAAATTATAAATTGTTGTTTAAAAGGAATTATTAGAAATGATTTTAAAAGCCTAGAAGAAAAGATCTAATTTTAAATAATAAATTCCAATATAAATTGGGCCAGATAAAATTTTATTAAATACTTTGCTTGATTCTATAATTCCTAGATTTTTCTGGGATTTATTTGAGCTAAGGAAGTATTTTTAATAAATGAAATTGCATTTCATGAATTATTTAAATAGAAAAAGGTTTTAAAAATCTTCTTTTGGCTTTGGGCCGAAAGTCGGCCCAAAACCTCTCTTCTCTCTTTCCTCGGCCCAGGCCAGTCCAAGCCGGCCCAGCAAGCCGAGCCGCGCGCGCGCCGCTCTCCTCTCTCTCTCCTGCCGCTGACAGGTGGGGCCCACCCGTCAGTCGTCGTCTTCCTCGGGCCGAAACCCTAGCCGAGCGCCGCCGCCGCCGCCCTTTCCAATTCGACCGCCTCTTTCCCGATTCGGTGAAATTGATTGGGGGGAAACGTTCGCCGGGATCTCCTCTACCTTTTTCTCTTAGGAAGCATCGGCTATCTCGCTTTGGAAATGCGGGGATTCGAGCTCGATTCGGAGTCGGCCGAACCCTAACCTTCCATCGCCGTCGCCGGGCCGCCGTGGGCTCCGCCGCCGTCTTCCGACCCCTATAAAAGGTTTCCCGCGCTCCCCTCTACCCTCCGCCGCCCTCGCCTTCGCCTCTCGTCGCCCGAGTCACCCTAGCACCGTGCACCCGTGCGCCGCCGTCGCCGCCGCCGCTCCAGCCATGCGCCGCCGTCGTTCCGGTCATCGCCGTCGCTCGGGGAGCTCGCCAACGTGGTCGCCGTCGCGTCGCCGTCCTCGTCCGACCCTTCGCCGTTGCTGTGGACCGCCGGAACGCCGCCGTCACCGTCGACCCGAAGCTCTCCGCCGCTTGAACCTCGTCGCCCGCGTCATCCGTCGCTCCTCCGCCGCTAGTTCGGTCGTCGGTGAGTTCGCCATGCCCTCCGCATCCCGTTGCCGCTTTCCGTTCGCGCTGCCGCGCCGTAGATCGCCGGCGGGCATGCGAGTCCGAGCCGCCGTCGCCGCCGTCGGTCGGGGATGACGTCATCGCTGACGTCATCGGTGCCCTCGCTCGTGAGCCAGCCGTGCGCCGTTTGATCTCGGCCGTCCGTTCGGTCCGATCGATCTCGGCCGTCCAATCCCGTAGACCGTTGCCGTGGACCCGGTCCACCGTAGACCCGAGCCCGCTGACGCAATAAAGTCCCTTTTCCTTTTCAAAAATAATTCATTATTGCGTCATAATTCAATTAAAATCTATATAAATGATTAAATCCGATTTAATCTTTAAAAATTCATAACTAATTCATCTTAGCTCGGATTTAGTTGGTTCAAGTCTCTAAAGTTGTGTAAAATAAAGATCTACATATTAAAATTATCCATAAATTGAATTAAATTTATTTAATTCTTTTTAAATGGGCTTTAATTAGATTAAATCTTGTAAAATTCATATTTAATTCATATGAAGTCAGAATGAGGCCGTTCAAGTCTCATAATTCATCTAAAATTATGATCTACATGTTTGTTTACTTTATATGTACTGTTTATTTGGAGTTTCTTAGTGTTTTCCTCGTTTTGCGTGTTAGCTTGTCGTTTCCGTCGTTTCGAAGGTTCACGAGTGCGTCAGAAGTGTTCAAGAAGATTAATTGAAGACCCGTTATTGCAAGGCAAGTCACACAGATCCTAATCAATCCTTTGAGCATGTTGATCCCATTTAAAGCTATTGTTTCTATTCAACTATTGCATTTATTTTCGAATGTCATTCGGTGGAATTAACCTATTGTTTGTTATAGCCCTTTTGTTCTTGATTATCTTATTCCTTGATACCTTGGGTTATTATAACTTGACTAGTTGAGCTTTATATTGGTTCGACTAGATGATTAGGTGTAATTGCCTAGCCATGCTTAGAAACTTTAGCACACTAATGGGATAACTTATGATTCACTATTACTTAATGATGGCTTAATGATAGTTCACGATGGTTAATCGTGATTGGTTAATTAATTAATTTGACAGCTAAAACCTGATAATGGTGGGTTGTGAGTACATGGTTTTGATGGTCGTGCTCATGACAATTAAGGACCGGTTCGCGAACTACTGTTGTGAAACATTAACCGTGCCAACCACAAGCCAGCGTGGGCAACGGCTTTACCTTTTGTATAACATGATTCATTGCGGAGCACCAGACTGAGAAGTGGCGGAGATAAGCCCACGGGGGTCGCTGGGGAGTCCATGCCTTGTTTTATAAGGGGGTGACTATGATCCAGGAATGGTGCACTGTGGTGAGTTGTGTTGTACAAAGGGTATTGTCACAGCCTCTATTCGGGTACTTTCCAGTATCGCGACGCATGGTAGACATGATGTTGAGGCTGTGTCTTGTGGGTACAGTGGTACACCTCTGGCCAGAGTAAAACTATTCGAATAGCCGTGCCCGCGGTTATGGGCGGGTTGAGCAATGTTTTTCGTGATTAGTCTCACCTCTCTCACAATAATTATTGATGCTATAAATGGTAATAATTTGTTTAGCTCCTGGTTTGGAGATAGATCTGTACAGCCGGGTATGGTTGTTCAGGATGGTTGGGCCTGAGCAGCATGGGTGTGCTGTTCAGTGTTGATTAAAATTGATGATTAATTATTCTACTGTTCCACAATTCTCAACTGTTTGCTAAATGCTGCTTTTGCAAATGAGCCCTATATTATGCCATTCTTTGGTATCCTTGTGCACTTGCATATTTGCTGCGTGGCTTGCTGAGTATGTCATATGCTCACCTTGCAATAATCAATCAAACCTCAGTTGAAGACAAGTTGCGAAGGAGAAGACGCTTGGCTTATACCCCAGTTGAGCTGCCTGTGGGAGTGGAGCCGGAGCTTCGCTAGACTGTTATTCCGCTGCTGTTTTCTTTTCTTTTGTAAGTATGTAACGTTATTTTTATGATGAATCTGTATATTAAATTGTCAGTTTGTGTACCTCGGCTGATTCCTGGATGAGGATTTTATGCACAAATTAGTCCGGAAATTACTAGTGAATTTCTGGGCGTGACAAACCACCTCGTTGAAAAGCAGTTGTGGACCCTCAGATATTCGACGTTTCGCCGAAACAACCGCTGCTTCGTGCCCTATGGTAAGTAATTTGTAGAAAAATATCTGGGGGTCCAACTCTCCAGATCCAGTCTCTCTAGGGTGAGGCCCGTGAGTCTACAGCCGTCAAAAAAAACCTAGCTCGATTCCATGACCGGAAGGCAAAGTTATCAAGGTTTTAATTTGCACAGAATTCTCCGTCTGCATTCCACAGTGTCGCGCCCGCCAGCCTACCTTAACGACGCGGTTAGTCGACGCGCTTGACACTGACATCGTCTAAGCTATCCACCCAAACGTCCTATGTGCCATCCCTATACTAACCACCTCGTTGAAAACCAGTTGTGGACCCTCAGATATTCGACGTTTCGCCGAAACAACCGCTGCTTCGTGGCCTATGGTAAGTAATTTCTAGAAAAATCTCTGGGGGTCCAACTCTCCAAATCCAGTCTCTCTTGGGTGAGTCCCGTGATTCTGCAGCCGTCAAAAAAAACTAGCTCGATTCCATGACTGGAAGGGAAAGTTATCAAGGTTTTAATTTGTACAGAATTCTCCATCTGCATTCCACAGTGTCGCGCCCACCAGCCTACCTTAACGGCGCGGTTAGTCGACGCGCTTGACACCGACATCGTCTAAGCTATCCACCCTAACGTCCTATGTGCCATCCCTATACTAACCTCCTCGTTGAAAACCAGTTGTGGACCCTCATATATTCGACGTTTCGCCGAAACAACCGCTGCTTCGTGGCCTATGGTAAGTAATTTCTAGAAAAATCTCTGGGGGTCCAACTCTCCAAATCCAGTCTCTCTAGGTGAGTCCCGTGATTCTGCAGCCGTCAAAAAAAACCTAGCTCGATTCCATGACCGGAAGGCAAAGTTTTCAAGGTTTTAATTTGCACAGAATTCTCCGTCTGCATTCCACAGTGTCGCGCCCGCCAGCCTACCTTAACGACGCGGTTAGTCGACGCGCTTGACACCGACATCGTCTAAGCTATCCACCCTAACGTCCTATGTGCCATCCCTATACTAACCACCTCGTTGAAAACCAGTTGTGGACCCTCAGATATTCGACGTTTCGCCGAAACAACCGCTGCTTCGTGGCCTATGGTAAGTAATTTCTAGAAAAATCTCTGGGGGTCCAACTCTCCAAATCCAGTCTCTCTTGGGTGAGTCCCATGATTCTGCAGCCGTCAAAAAAAACTAGCTCGATTCCATGACTGGAAGGGAAAGTTATCAAGGTTTTAATTTGTACAGAATTCTCCATCTGCATTCCACAGTGTCGCGCCCACCAGCCTACCTTAACGGCGCGGTTAGTCGACGCACTTGACACCGACATCGTCTAAGCTATCCACCCTAACGTCCTATGTGCCATCCCTATACTAACCTCCTCGTTGAAAACCAGTTATGGACCCTCATATATTCGACGTTTCGCCGAAACAACCGCTGCTTCGTGGCCTATGGTAAGTAATTTCTAGAAAAATCTCTGGGGGTCCAACTCTCCAAATCCAGTCTCTCTAGGTGAGTCCCGTGATTCTGCAGCCGTCAAAAAAAACCTAGCTCGATTCCATGACCGGAAGGCAAAGTTTTCAAGGTTTTAATTTGCACAGAATTCTCCGTCTGCATTCCACAGTGTCGCGCCCGCCAGCCTACCTTAACGACGCGGTTAGTCGACGCGCTTGACACCGACATCGTCTAAGCTATCCACCCTAACGTCCTATGTGCCATCCCTATACTAACCACCTCGTTGAAAACCAGTTGTGGACCCTCAGATATTCGACGTTTCGCCGAAACAACCGCTGCTTCGTGGCCTATGGTAAGTAATTTATAGAAAAATATTTGGGGGTCCAACTCTCCAAATCCAGTCTCTCTAGGGTGAGGCCCGTGATTCTGCAGCCGTCAAAAAAAACCTAGCTCGATTCCATGACTGGAAGGCAAAGTTATCAAGGTTTTAATTTGCACAGAATTCTCCGTCTGCATTCCACAGTGTCGCGCCCGCCAGCCTACCTTAACGACGCGGTTAGTCGACGCGCTTAACACCGACATCGTCTAAGCTATCCACCCTAACGTCCTATGTGCCATCCCTATACTAACCTCCTCGTTGAAAACCAGTTGTGGACCCTCATATATTCGACGTTTCGCCGAAACAACCGCTGCTTCGTGGCCTATGGTAAGTAATTTCTAGAAAAATCTCTGGGGGTCCAACTCTCCAAATCCAGTCTCTCTAGGTGAGTCCCGTGATTCTGCAGCCGTCAAAAAAAACCTAGCTCGATTCCATGACCGGAAGGCAAAGTTTTCAAGGTTTTAATTTGCACAGAATTCTCCGTCTGCATTCCACAGTGTCGCGCCCGCCAGCCTACCTTAACGACGCGGTTAGTCGACGCGCTTGACACCGACATTGTCTAAGCTATCCACCCTAACGTCCTATGTGCCATCCCTATACTAACCACCTCGTTGAAAACCAGTTGTGGACCCTGAGATATTCGACGTTTCGCCGAAACAACCACTGCTTCGTGGCCTATGGTAAGTAATTTATAGAAAAATATCTGGGGGTCCAACTCTCCAAATCCAGTCTCTCTAGGGTGAGGCCCGTGATTCTGCAGCCGTCAAAAAAAACCTAGCTCGATTCCATGACTGGAAGGCAAAGTTATCAAGGTTTTAATTTGCACAGAATTCTCCGTCTGCATTCCACAGTGTCGCGCCCGCCAGCCTACATTAACGACGCGGTTAGTGGACGCGCTTGACACCGACATCGTCTAAGCTATCCACCCTAACGTCCTATGTGCCATCCCTATACTAACCACCTCGTGGAAAACCAGTTGTGGACCCTCAGATATTCGACGTTTCGCCGAAACAACCGCTGCTTCGTGGCCTATGGTAAGTAATTTGTAGAAAAATATCTGGGGGTCCAACTCTCCAGATCCAGTCTCTCTAGGGTGAGGCCCGTGATTCTGCAGCCGTCAAAAAAAACCTAGCTCGATTCCATGACCGGAAGGCAAAGTTATCAAGGTTTTAATTTGCACAGAATTCTCCGTCTGCATTCCACAGTGTCGCGCCCGCCAGCCTACCTTAACGACGCGGTTAGTCGACGCGCTTGACACTGACATCGTCTAAGCTATCCACCCAAACGTCCTATGTGCCATCCCTATACTAACCACCTCGTTGAAAACCAGTTGTGGACCTTCAGATATTCGACGTTTCGCCGAAACAACCGCTGCTTCGTGGCCTATGGTAAGTAATTTCTAGAAAAATCTCTGGGGGTCCAACTCTCCAAATCCAGTCTCTCTTGGGCGACTCCCCTGATTCTGCAGCCATCAAAAAAAACTAGCTCGATTCCATGACTGGAAGGGAAAGTTATCAAGGTTTTAATTTGTACAGAATTCTCCATCTGCATTCCACAGTGTCGCGCCCGCCAGCCTACCTTAACGGCGCGGTTAGTCGACGCGCTTGACACCGACATCGTCTAAGCTATCCACCCTAACGTCCTTTGTGCCATCCCTACACTAACCTCCTCGTTGAAAACCAGTTGTGGACCCTCAGATATTCGACGTTTCGCCGAAACAACCGCTGCTTCGTGGCCTATGGTAAGTAATTTGTAGAAAAATATCTGGGGGTCCAACTTTCCAAATCCAGTCTCTCTAGGGTGAGGCCCGTGGTTCTGCAGCCGTCAAAAAAAACCTAGCTCGATTCCATGATCGGAAGGCAAAGTTATCAAAGTTTTAATTTGCACAGAATTCTCCGTCTGCATTCCACAGTGTCGCGCCCGCCAGCCTACCTTAACGGCGCGGTTAGTCGACGCGCTAGACACCGACATCGTCTAAGCTATCCACCCTAACGTCCTATGTGCCATCCCTACCACCTCGTTGAAAACCAGTTGTGGACCCTCAGATATTCGGCGTTTCGCCGAAACAACCGCTGCTTCGTGGCCTATGGTAAGTAATTTGTAGAAAAATATCTGGGGGTCGAACTCTCCAAATCCAGTGTCTCTAGGGTGAGGCCCGTGATTCTGCAGCTGTCAAAAAAAACCTAGCTCGATTCCATGACCGGAAGGCAAAGTTATCAAGGTTTTAATTTGCACAGAATTCTCCATCTGCATTCCACAGTGTCGCGCCCGCCAGCCTACCTTAACGACGCGGTTAGTCGACGCGCTTGACACCGACATCGTCTAAGCTATCCACCCAAACATCCTATGTGCCATCCCTATACTAACCACCTCGTTGAAAACCAGTTGTGGACCTTCAGATATTCGACGTTTCGCCGAAACAACCGCTGCTTCGTGGCCTATGGTAAGTAATTTCTAGAAAAATCTCTGGGGGTCCAACTCTCCAAATCCAGTCTCTCTTGGGTGAGTCCCGTGATTCTGCAGCCGTCAAAAAAAACCTAGCTCGATTCCATGACTGGAAGGGAAAGTTATCAAGGTTTTAATTTGTACAGAATTCTCCATCTGCATTCCACAGTGTCGCGCCCGCCAGCCTACCTTAACGGCGCGGTTAGTCGACGCGCTAGACACCGACATCGTCTAAGCTATCCACCCTAACGTCCTATGTGCCATCCCTATACTAACCACCTCGTTGAAAACCAGTTGTGGACCCTCAGATATTCGGCGTTTCGCCGAAACAACCGCTGCTTCGTGGCCTATGGTAAGTAGTTTCTAGAAAAATCTCTGGGGGTCCAGCTGTCCAAATCCAGTCTCTCTTGGGTGAGGCCCGTGTTTCTGCAGCCGTCAAAAAAAACCTAGCTCGATTCCATGACCGGAAGGCAAAGTTATCAAGGTTTTAATTTGCATAGAATTCTCCATCTGCATTCAACAGTGTCGCGCCCACCAGCCTACCTTAACGACGCGGTTAATCGACGCGCTTGACACCGACATCGTCTAAGCTATCCACCCTAACGTTGTCACACCCTAAAAATCTCAATTATATAAATTATTGCTTAAATGGAATTTCCAGAAATGATTTTTAAAAGTCTGGAAGAAAAGATATTCGACGTTTCGCCGAAACAACCGCTGCTTCGTGGCCTATGGTAAGTAATTTGTAGAAAAATATCTGGGGGTCGAACTCTCCAAATCCAGTCTCTCTAGGGTGAGACCCGTGATTCTGCAGCCGTCAAAAAAAACCTAGCTCGATTCCATGACCGGAAGGCAAAGTTATCAAGGTTTTAATTTGTACAGAATTCTCCATCTGCATTCCACAGTGTCGCGCCCGCCAGCCTACCTTAACGATGCGGTTAGTCGACGCGCTTGACACCCACATCGTCTAAGCTATCCACCCTAACGTACTATGTGCCATCCCTATACTAACCACCTCGTTGAAAACCAGTTGTGGACCCTCAGATATTCGACGTTTCGCCGAAACAACCGCTGCTTCGTGGCTTATGGTAAGTAATTTCTAGAAAAATCTCTAGGGGTCCAACTCTCCAAATCCAGTCCCTCTAGGGTGAGTCCCGTGATTCTGCAGCCGTCAAAAAAAACCTAGCTCGATTCCATGACCGGAAGGCAAAGTTATCAAGGTTTTAATTTGTACGGAATTCTCCATCTGCATTCCACAGTGTCGCGCCCGCCAGCCTACCTTAACGGCGCGGTTAGTCGACGCGCTAGACACCGACATCGTCTAAGCTATCCACCCTAACGTCCTATGTGCCATCCCTATACTAACCACCTCGTTGAAAACCAGTTGTGGACCCTCAGATATTCGGCGTTTCGCCGAAACAACCGCTGCTTCGTGGCCTATGGTAAGTAATTTGTAGAAAAATATCTGGGGGTCGAACTCTCCAAATCCAGTCTCTCTAGGGTGAGGCCCGTGATTCTGCAGCCGTCAAAAAAAACCTAGCTCGATTCCATGACCGGAAGGCAAAGTTATCAAGGTTTTAATTTGTACAGAATTCTCCATCTGCATTCCACAGTGTCGCGCCCGCCAGCCTACCTTAACGACGCGGTTAGTCGACGCGCTTGACACCGACATCGTCTAAGCTATCCACCCTAACGTCCTATGTGCCATCCCTATACTAACCACCTCGTTGAAAACCAGTTGTGGACCCTCAGATATTCGGCGTTTCGCCGAAACAACCGCTGCTTCGTGGCCTATGGTAAGTAATTTGTAGAAAAATATCTGGGGGTCGAACTCTCCAAATCCAGTCTCTCTAGGGTGAGGCCCGTGATTCTGCAGCCGTCAAAAAAAACCTAGCTCGATTCCATGACCGGAAGGCAAAGTTATCAAGGTTTTAATTTGTACAGAATTCTCCATCTGCATTCCACAGTGTCGCGCCCGCCAGCCTACCTTAACGACGCGGTTAGTCGACGCGCTTGACACCGACATCGTCTAAGTTATCCACCCTAACGTACTATGTGCCATCCCTATACTAACCACCTCGTTGAAAACCTGTTGTGGACCCTCAGATATTCGACGTTTCGCCGAAACAACCGCTGCTTCGTGGCCTATGGTAAGTAGTTTCTAGAAAAATCTCTGGGGGTCCAGCTGTCCAAATCCAGTCTCTCTTGGGTGAGGCCCGTGTTTCTGCAGCCGTCAAAAAAAACCTAGCTCGATTCCATGACCGGAAGGCAAAGTTATCAAGGTTTTAATTTGTACAGAATTCTCCATCTGCATTCCACAGTGTCGCGCCCGCCAGCCTACCTTAACGATGCGGTTAGTCGACGCGCTTGACACCCACATCGTCTAAGCTATCCACCCTAACGTACTATGTGCCATCCCTATACTAACCACCTCGTTGAAAACCAGTTGTGGACCCTCAGATATTCGACGTTTCGCCGAAACAACCGCTGCTTCGTGGCTTATGGTAAGTAATTTCTAGAAAAATCTCTAGGGGTCCAACTCTCCAAATCCAGTCCCTCTAGGGTGAGTCCCGTGATTCTGCAGCCGTCAAAAAAAACCTAGCTCGATTCCATGACCGGAAGGCAAAGTTATCAAGGTTTTAATTTGTACGGAATTCTCCATCTGCATTCCACAGTGTCGCGCCCGCCAGCCTACCTTAACGGCGCGGTTAGTCGACGCGCTAGACACCGACATCGTCTAAGCTATCCACCCTAACGTCCTATGTGCCATCCCTATACTAACCACCTCGTTGAAAACCAGTTGTGGACCCTCAGATATTCGGCGTTTCGCCGAAACAACCGCTGCTTCGTGGCCTATGGTAAGTAATTTGTAGAAAAATATCTGGGGGTCGAACTCTCCAAATCCAGTCTCTCTAGGGTGAGGCCCGTGATTCTGCAGCCGTCAAAAAAAACCTAGCTCGATTCCATGACCGGAAGGCAAAGTTATCAAGGTTTTAATTTGTACAGAATTCTCCATCTGCATTCCACAGTGTCGCGCCCGCCAGCCTACCTTAACGACGCGGTTAGTCGACGCGCTTGACACCGACATCGTCTAAGTTATCCACCCTAACGTACTATGTGCCATCCCTATACTAACCACCTCGTTGAAAACCTGTTGTGGACCCTCAGATATTCGACGTTTCGCCGAAACAACCGCTGCTTCGTGGCCTATGGTAAGTAGTTTCTAGAAAAATCTCTGGGGGTCCAGCTGTCCAAATCCAGTCTCTCTTGGGTGAGGCCCGTGTTTCTGCAGCCGTCAAAAAAAACCTAGCTCGATTCCATGACCGGAAGGCAAAGTTATCAAGGTTTTAATTTGCATAGAATTCTCCATCTGCATTCAACAGTGTCGCGCCCACCAGCCTACCTTAACGACGCGGTTAATCGACGCGCTTGACACCGACATCGTCTAAGCTATCCACCCTAACGTTGTCACACCCTAAAAATCTCAATTATATAAATTATTGCTTAAATGGAATTTCCAGAAATGATTTTTAAAAGTCTGGAAGAAAAGATTTAATTGTAAATAATAAATTCCAATATAAAATTGGGCCAGATAAAATTTTATCAAATACTTTGCTTAATTATTTGAGCTAAGGAAGTATTTTTAATAAATGAAAGAGCATTTCAGGAATTATTTAAATTGAAAAAGGTTTTAAAAATTCTTCTTTTGGCTTTGGGCCGAACGTCGGCCCAAAACCCTCTCTTCTCTCTCTTCGGCCCAGTCCGGCCCAGCCCAGCCGAGCCGCGCGCGCACGCCGCTCTCTCTCTCTCCTGCCGCTGACAGGTGGGGCCCACCCGTCAGTCGTTATCTACCTCCGGTTGCCCGCGCCCGAAACCCTAGCCGCCGCCGCCCTTTCCAATTTCGCCGCGCCTTTCCGTTTCCGGTGAAATTGATTGGGGGGAAAGGGTCTCCGTGATCTCCTCCGCCTTTTCCCTTTTGGAAGCAACGGCTGATTCGCTTTGGAAATGCGGGGATTCGAGCTCGATTCGGAGCCGGCCGAACCCTAACCTTCCATCGCCGTCGCCGGGCCGCCGTGGGCTTCGCCGCCGTCTCCCGATCCCTATAAAAGGACCCCCCGTGTCTCCTCTACGCTCCGCCGCCCTCGCCTTCGCCTCTCGTCGCCCGAGCCGCCCTAGCATCGTGCAACCCATGCGCCGCCGTCGCCGCCGCCGCTCCAGCCGTGCGCCACCGTCGCTCCGGTCATCGCCGTCGCTCGGGGAGCTCGTCATCGTGGTCGCCGTCGCGTCGCCGTCCTCGTCCGACCCTCCGTCATCGCTGTGGACCGCCGGAACGCCGCCGTCACCGTCGACCCGAACCTCTCCGCCGCTGGAACCTCGTCGCCGGCGTCATCCGTTGTTCCTCCGCCGCTAGTTTGGTCGCCGGTGAGTTCGCCGTGCCCTCCGCGTCCCGTTGCTGCTTTCCGTTCGCGCTGCCGCGCCATAGTTCGCCGGCGGGCATGCGAGTCCGAGCCGCCGTCGCCGCCGTCGGGAGAGGATGACGTCAGTGCTGACGTCATCATCGCCGCCTTCCGTGAGCCGGCCGTGCGCCGTTCGGATCTCGACCGTCCGTTCGGATCGGATCGATCTCGGCCGTCCAATCCCGTAGACCCGAGCCCCGCTGACGCAATAAATCCCCTTTTTCTTTTCAAAAATAATTCATTATTGCGTCATAATTCAATTAAAATTTATATAAATGATTTAATCCGATTAAATCTTTAAAAATTCATAACTAATTCATCTTAGCTCGGATGTAGTTGGTTCAAGTCTCTAAATTTTTCTAAAATTGAGATCTACATGTTAAAAATATCCACATGTACTGTTCATGCTTGCTTATGTGCTGTTTTGGTGTTTTTGCTCTTCTCTGTTTAGAATCCGACGTTTCTGGAGAGTCCGCTTTTGCAGCAGAAGATTTAGAAGAATTCCAAGGCCAGCAAGGCAAGTCACACAGATCCTAATCCATCCTTTGAGCATGTTGATCCCGTTTAAAGCTATTGTTTCTATTCAACTATTGCATTTATTTTTGAATGTCATTGGGTGGAATTAGCCTAATGTTTGTTATAGCCCTTTTGTTCTTAATTATCTTATTCCTTGATACCTTGGGTTATTATAACTTGACTAGTTGAGCTGTATATTGGTTCGACTAGATATTAGGTGTAATTGCTTAGCCATTCTTAGAAACTTTAGCACACTAATGGGATAACTTATGATTCACTATCACTTAATGATGGCTTAATGATAGTTCACGATGGCCAATTGTGATTGGTTAATTAATTAATGTGACAACTAAAACCTGATAATGGTGGGTTGTGAGTACATGGTTTTGATGGTCGTGCTCATGACAATTAAGGACCGGTTCACGAACTTTGGTTGTGAAACATTAACCGTGCCAACCACAAGCCAGCGTGGGCAACGGCTTTATCTTTTATATAGCATAGTTCGTTGCGGAGCACCAGACTGAGAAGTGGCGGAGATAAGCCCACGGGGGTCACTGGGGAGTCCATGCCTTATTTATAACGGGGTGACTATGATCCGGGAATGGTGCACTGTAGTGAATTGTGTTGTGTGAGGGGTAATGTCACAGCTCCTTTCCGAGGTACCGTGGTGGTACTAAGGCACATGGTGACATGATGTGGAGCTGTGTCTTGGGGTACAGTGGTACACCTCTGATCAGAGTAAAACTATTCGAATAGCCGTGCCCGCGGTTATGGGCGGGTCTAATAATGTCTTTCGTGATTAGTCTCACCCTTCCAATTATAATGAAAGATGCTATAACTGGTTATATTTGATTAGCTCCTGGTTTGGAATGGTATATTCCTGGTTTGGAGATTAGAACTGTGCAGCCGGGACTGGTTGTACTAAATGGTTTGGCCTATACAACAGGGTATGTTGTATGGTGTTGGATTAATATTGTTTAATTAATTTTCTACTGTTTTATTAAATTTTGAAATATTTATTAAATGCTGTTTATGCAGAGAAGCCTATATTATGCCATCCTTGGTTATCCTGTGCACTTGCATATTTGCTGCGTGACTTGCTGAGTATGTCATATACTCACCTTGCAATCATTCATCAGAGGAGGAGTTCTACAGTGAAGTTGATGGTGGTGAGGATTTGGTGTAGTCCTTGTCAAGCTGCCTGTGGAGTGGAGTCGTCTGCGCTGTTTATCTTTATTTTTCCACTGTTTAGATCTTTATTGTTTTGAGAGGAACTATCCACCTCTGTAATGACAATTTATTCGCTTATTAGTTAGAGTAATAATCGTACTCTATTATCAATTTGTTATTGTGTGCCTCGGCTGATTCCTGGTCGAGGGTCTACACACATGTAAGCGTTTGGAATTTTGGATAGAAATTCCGGGCGTGACAAGTTGGTATCAGAGCCTCCTTGACCATAGGTTATGCCAAACAGTTACCTATAAGAGCCCTCTAAAAATATTGGAAAATTAGAACTATTCTCCTCCCGTTCTCTTATAATTAAACCAAGCTAATGGCACATGCAGTTTATAGCCTTTTAAATTGTCCCTTTGAAATTTACTTTTTGTTTTGATGTGTTGTTAGTACTGTACATCTATTACTGTACTAATGGCCCATTTATTAGCAAGAGTTTTTACAACATTGTTTTATTTAATCTTGCTACAATAAACTTAGCATGTTGATTTTATAACTCTCTTTTAATTTATTTCTTTTGAAACCTGTTATTCAAAAGTGCAAAACCAGTGATCCTGTTTTTAACCGTTTCAACTTATCTTGCAAGATTGGGTTATTTTATTCATTTACCTTTTATTTTGAATTTTAAATTTTATTCAAAGTAACCGGAAAACTTGTGCTATTAATTGGATAAATGTCTTAACTCCCTCCTTTCACTTGTCTTTAGATGATGCGTGTCAAGCCTGAGTACTTGTTTGGTACTGAAGGGTTTGTCCTGGAATTGCGTACGATGTCCTTTGCCATAGGATTTGGGACTGCTCCTTTGTACGCCCAGATTTCTCATGATCGCGATGAAGAGGAGTGCCGTGTCAAAGTCACCTTGATCAGTAATCGTGAAGATATCCCGTCAGTGATGTTCGAAGCTGGAGGGAGAAGTTATATGCATGCGTGCCAGGAGGGGGCAAGAATCGCCATCGGAGAGCTCCGTGACCGCTACAGCAACCAGTTGGCCAATACGGAGTATCGCTACCATCCTCGGCAACCTCAGGGGAGTGACCGTGGCATCTACCTTGAACCGGCAGGAATTGAGAATGATGCTACCACAAGACATTTGGTTGAGATGCTATGGGCTATGGATGAAACCCGTGCTGAGATCGTGATAGCAGCCCATGATCGTGAGAACTGGAACCGTATGAAGATTTGCAAGCTGGAGTACAAGGTGGAGAGTTTGGAGAAGGAGTTGGCCGCACTAAAGGGAGAAGCACCACCACAGAAAGCCAGAGTTCGTCTTACTGCAAGAAAGAGAACCCTTTTTGTTCCTCGCTATCAGTTGGCGCCAAAGGTTCGTGTGGTGGAAAAAGAAGTCACCCCAGCGAAGCCCCCGGTCGTCAACATAAGTGATGATGAAGAAGAAGAATCGAAGAGCACCCATTCCAAGGTCGAGTGGGGAGCAACTCAAGATGATGTTAAAGACGAGCCGGACGAGCCTTCAATCAACTCCGATGCTCGGAAGACCTAGAATACCTTGTTAAGCCGTTGCCTTAGATCATTGTGTTAGTTTGCTTGTTTAAGTTTGGTTGAGTGTGTGGGTCCCGCATGTGATTTACATCAGTGGTGAGATGTAAGTGCATGCGTTTGTTTGCTTTCGGGTGTTAAGTAGTTGGTGAGTTTAGTGGTGTGAGAGCCATCTAATCTATGTAATAATGAAACTCAGTTAAGATCAATAAAAGTTAAGTTAAAAGAATTAACTCTCTGTCCTAAGTAGTTTTCCCCGGCTTCTCTTCTTGTGCTCCTGTCCAGCAAGATGGTGCTCACCCGTAGTGTTGGAAATGGCCCTAACAACAGCAATAGCAACAACAGCAATAGCAACAATGGAGGGAATAATCAGAGGCCACGTCTTGTTTTGGGATCTCAGTCAATGCCTCAGGGAGGTTCTTCGTCTGTTGTTCGTCCGCAGCGTCAGTTCTTCAACAACAATGCTGGCAACAACAATCGCAACCAAGTTCCACGTCCGGTGACAGCTCCGACACCGCATCAGCCTGTCAGGAGGGAACAAGGAAACAAGCCCGGAGTATGTTTCAACTGTGGTGACCCAGGCCATTATTCTGACAAGTGTCCGAAGCCCCGACGCGTGAAAGTTGTCTCTGCACAGAACAACTCCACCGCACCAGCGACAAAGGCTCGTGTCAACCATGTTGCTGCTGCAGAAGCTCAAGATGCTCCAGATGTGATTTTGGGTACGTTCCCTGTTAACTCAGTCCCTGCAACAGTACTTTTCGACTCTGGTGCTACGCATTCATTTTTATCTATGAGTTTTGCGGGAAACCATGGGATGGAAGTAGAAGATCTTAGACGTCCTTTGATGGTTAGTACCCCGAATAATCAAGCACTCTCAGTGCAACATAGTCCCTCTGTCAGAATAGAGATTCAAGGAGTGCCATTTCTGGCCAATCTTATTCTGTTAAAATCCAAAGACCTTGATGTCATCCTAGGGATGGACTGGTTAGCCAGATATAAAGGTGTGATAGACTGTGCTAATAGGGAAGTAACTCTCACCAGTACTGATGGCCAAGTTGTGACTGTTCACGCATTGCCTTCAGAGCCCTCAAGGTCAAGTCTGAACCAAATAACTTTGGAAGAGATTCCTATAGTACGAGAATACCCAGATGTGTTTCCGGACGATTTACCTGGTATGCCGCCGAAGAGAGATATAGAGTTCAGAATAGATCTGGTACCTGGTACAGCTCCAATCCATAAGAGACCTTATAGAATGGCAGCCAATGAGTTAGCAGAAGTCAAGAGGCAAGTAGATGATTTGCTTTAGAAAGGATACATTAGACCAAGTTCGTCTCCATGGGGTGCTCCAGTTATTTTTGTGGAAAAGAAAGATCATACCCAGAGGATGTGTGTGGACTATCGGGCCTTAAATGATGTGACTATCAAGAATAAGTATCCGCTACCCAGAATTGATGATTTGTTTGATCAGCTTAAGGGTGCCACTGTTTTCTCCAAAATCGATCTTCGATCAGGATATCACCAGTTAAGGATTAAAGAGGAAGACATACCTAAGACAGCTTTCACTACTCGGTATGGGCTGTTTGAGTGTACTGTTATGTCTTTCGGACTTACCAATGCCCCCGCTTTCTTCATGAACTTGATGAATAAGGTGTTTATGGAATACTTAGACAAGTTCATGGTCATCTTTTTTGATGACATTCTTATCTACTCTCGAACCAAAGAAGAGCATGAAGAACATCTTCGCCTTGCATTAGAGAAACTACGGGAACATCAGTTGTATGCCAAGTTTAGTAAGTGTGAATTCTGGTTGTCTGAAGTGAAGTTCCTTGGTCACGTCATCTCAGCCGGAGGAGTTGCCGTTGATCCTAGTAATGTGGAATCAGTAACCAACTGGAAACAACCCAAGACAGTTTCAGAGATTCGCAGTTTCCTGGGTCTTGCAGGATATTACCGGAGATTTATAAAGAATTTCTCTAAGATTGCTAAGCCCATGACACGACTGCTTCAGAAAGATGTGAAGTACAAGTGGTCAGAAGAATGTGAGCGGAGTTTTCAAGAGTTGAAGAGTCGCTTAATATCAGCGCCCATTTTGATTTTGCCTGATCCAAAGAAGGGTTTTCAAGTGTATTGCGATGCATCTAAGCTTGGGTTAGGATGTGTTTTGATGCAAGATGGGAAGGTGGTTGCCTATGCGTCTCGTCAGTTACGTCCGCATGAGAAGAACTACCCTACTCATGACCTCGAGTTAGCTTCAGTGGTTCATGCATTGAAGATTTGGCGTCATTATCTTTTCGGTACTCGTACAGAGGTGTACACCGATCACAAGAGTTTAAAGTACATCTTTACTCAACCGGATCTGAACATGAGACAACGGGGATGGTTGGAATTAATCAATGATTATGATTTGGGAATTCATTATCACCCGGGAAAGGCTAATGTTGTAGCAGATGCTCTTAGCAGGAAAGGCTATTGCAATACTACGGAAGGGCGACAGTTGCCATTGGAGTTATGTAAGGAATTTGAGAGATTAAATTTGGGAATTGTCACTGGAGGTTTTGTTGCAACCTTAGAAGCAAAGCCTACTCTCATTGATCAGGTTAGAGAAGCTCAGATTAATGACCCTGATATTCAGGAGATCAAGAAGAATATGAGAAGAGGAAAAGCTATCGGTTTCTTGGAAGATGAGCAAGGGACCGTATGGTTGGTTGAAAGAATTTGTGTTCCAGAGAATAAGAGTTGAAAGATACAATTCTGAAAGAAGCTCATGACACTCTGTACTCCATTCACCCTGGTAGTACCAAGATGTATCAAGATCTCAAAGAAAGATTTTGGTGGACAAGTATGAAGCGTGAGATAGCAGAGTTTGTAGCTATGTGTGATGTTTGTCAGCGAGTTAAGGCAGAACATCAGAAACCCGCAGGTTTGTTGCAACCTTTGAAGATACCAGAATGGAAGTGGGAAGAAATCGGTATGGATTTTATCACGGGTTTACCCAGAATGTCATCAGGCCACGACTCTATTTGGGTGATAGTCGATAGACTTACCAAAGTGGCTCATTTCATTCCAGTAAAGACAACATATTCCGGAAGTCGTTTGGCGGAATTGTATATGGCCAGGATTGTGTGTTTGCATGGTGTCCCGAAGAAAATAGTATCTGACCGAGGTAGTCAGTTTACTTCAAAGTTTTGGAAGAAAATTCAGGAAGAGATGGGTTCTAAGCTGAACTTCAGTACTGCTTATCATCCGCAGACAGACGGACAAACCGAAAGGGTGAATCAGATTTTGGAAGATATGTTGAGAGCTTGTGCTCTAGACTTCGGTGGAAGTTGGGATAAGAATTTGCCTTACGCGGAATTTTCGTACAACAACAGTTATCAAGCTAGTCTTCAGATGGCTCCTTATGAAGCATTGTATGGTCGTAAGTGTCGTACTCCGCTTCTGTGGGATCAAACGGGAGAACGTCAGGTTTTCGGAACTGATATCCTAAGGGAAGCAGAAGAAATGGTAAAGGTTATTTAAGAAAGATTGCGTGTAGCTCAGTCTCGTCATAAGAGTTATACAGACAATCGCCGTAGAGACTTGAGTTTTGAAGAAGGAGATCATGTGTACCTTCGTGTCACTCCTCTCCGAGGGGTTCATCGTTTTCAGACCAAAGGAAAGATGGCTCCGCGTTTTGTGGGACCTTATAAGATTATCAGTCGAAGAGGTGAGGTTGCTTATCAGTTGGAGTTACATCAATCGTTGACAGGAGTTCATGATGTGTTCCATGTGTCACAGTTGAAGAAGTGTTTAAGGGTACCTACTGAGGAAGCTAATCTTGAACAGATAGAAATTCAAGAGGATCTGACATATGTTGAGAGACCAATCCGTATTTTGGAGACAAATGAGAGAAGAACCAGGAATCGAGTTATCCGTTTCTGTAAAGTTCAATGGAGTAGTCGCTCAGAAGAAGAAGCTACTTGGGAACGAGAAGATGAATTGAAGTCCGCTCATCCGCATCTTTTCGCCAGTTCTTCTGAATCTCGAGGACGAGATTCTGTTTAAGGGGGGTAGGTTTGTCACACCCTAAAAATCTCAATTATATAAATTATTGCTTAAATGGAATTTCCAGAAATGATTTTTAAAAGTCTGGAAGAAAAGATTTAATTGTAAATAATAAATTCCAATATAAAATTGGGCCAGATAAAATTTTATTAAATACTTTGCTTAATTCTATAATTCCTAGATTTTTCTGGGATTTATTTGAGCTAAGGAAGTATTTTTAATAAATGAAAGAGCATTTCATGAATTATTTCAATTGAAAAAGGTTTTAAAAATTCTTCTTTTGGCTTTGGGCCGAAAGTCGGCCCAAAACCCTCTCTTCTCTCTCTTCGGTCCAGTCGGGCCCAGCCCAGCCGAGCCGCGCGCGCGCGCCGCTCTCTCTCTCTCCTGCCGCTGACAGGTGGGGCCCACCCGTCAGTCGTCGTCTACCTCCGGTCGCCCGCGCCCGAAACCCTAGCCGCCGCCGCCCTTTCCAATTTCGCCGCGCCTTTCCGTTTCCGGTGAAATTGATTGGGGGGAAAGGGTCTCCGTGATCTCCTCCGCCTTTTCCCTTTTGGAAGCAACGGCTGATTCGCTTTGGAAATGCGGGGATTCGAGCTCGATTCGGAGCCAGCCGAACCCTAACCTTCCATCGCCGTCGCCGGGCCGCCGTGGGCTTCGCCGCCGTCTCCCGATCCCTATAAAAGGACCCCCGATGTCTCCTCTACCCTCCGCCACCCTCCCCTTCGCCTCTCGTCGCCCGAGCCGCCCTAGCATCGTGCAACCCGTGCGCCGCCGTCGCCGCCGCCGCTCCAGCCGTGCGCCACCGTCGCTCCGGTCATCGCCGTCGCTCGGGGAGCTCGCCATCGTGGTCGCCGTTGCGTCGCTGTCCTCGTCTGACCCTCCGTCATCGCTGTGGACCGCCGGAACGCCGCCGTCACCGTCGACCCGAACCTCTCCGCCGCTGGAACCTCGTCGCCGGCGTCATCCGTTGTTCCTTTGCCGCTAGTTTGGTCGCCGGTGAGTTCGCCGTGCCCTCCGCGTCCCGTTGCTGCTTTCCGTTCGCGCTGCCACGCCGTAGTTCGCCGGCGGGCATGCGAGTCCGAGCCGCCGTCGCCGCCGTAGGGAGAGGATGACGTCAATGCTGACGTCATCATCGCCGCCTTCCGTGAGCCGGCCGTGCGCCGTTTGGATCTCGACCTTCCGTTCGGATCGGATCGATCTCGGCCGTCCAATCCCGTAGACCCGAGCCCCGCTGACGCAATAAATCCCCTTTTGCTTTTCAAAAATAATTCATTATTGCGTCATAATTCAATTAAAATTTATATAAATGATTTAATCCGATTAAATCTTTAAAAATTCATAACTAATTCATCTTAGCTCGGATTTAGTTGGTTCAAGTCTCTAAATTTTTCTAAAATTGAGATCTACATGTTAAAAATATCCACATGTACTGTTCATACTTGCTTATGTGCTGTTTTGGTGTTTTTGCTCTTCTCTGTTTAGAATCCGACGTTTCCGGAGAGTCCGCTTTTGCAGGAGAAGATTTAGAAGAATCCCAAGGCCAGCAAGGCAAGTCACACAGATCCTAATCGATCCTTTGAGCATGTTGATCCCGTTTAAAGCTATTGTTTCTATTCAACTATTGCATTTATTTTTGAATGTCATTGGGTGGAATTAGCCTAATGTTTGTTATAGCCCTTTTGTTCTTGATTATCTTATTCCTTGATACCTTGGGTTATTATAACTTGACTAGTTGAGCTGTATATTGGTTCGACTAGATATTAGGTGTAATTGCTTAGCCATGCTTAGAAACTTTAGCACACTAATGGGATAACTTATGATTCACTATCACTTAATGATGGCTTAATGATAGTTCACGATGGCCAATCGTGATTGGTTAATTAATTAATGTGACAACTAAAACCTGATAATGGGGGGTTGTGAGTACATGGTTTTGATGGTCGTGCTCATGACAATTAAGGACCGGTTCACGAACTTCACTTGTGAAACATTAACCGTGCCAACCACAAGCCAGCGTGGGCAACGGCTTTATCTTTTACATAGCATAGTTCGTTGCGGAGCACCAGACTGAGAAGTGGCGGAGATAAGCCCACGGGGGTCGCTGGGGAGTCCATGCCTTGTGTATAAGGGGGTGACTATGATCCGGGAATGGTGCACTGTAGTGAATTGTGTTGTGTGAGGGGTAATGTCACAGCTCCTTTCCGAGGTACCGTGGTGGTACTAAGGCACATGGTGACATGATGTGGGGCTGTGTCTTGTGGGTACAGTGGTACACCTCTGATCAGAGTAAAACTATTCGAATAGCCGTGCCCGCGGTTATGGGCGGGTCTAACAATGTCTTTCGTGATTAGTTTCACCCTTCCAATTATAATGAAAGATGCTATAACTGGTTATATTTGATTAGCTCCTGGTTTGGAATGGTATATTCCTGGTTTGGAGATTAGAACTGTGCAGCCAGGATTGGTTGTACTAAATGGTTGGGCCTATACAACAGGGTATGTTGTATGGTGTTGGATTAATATTGTTTAATTAATTTTCTACTGTTTTATTAAATTCTGAAATATTTATTAAATGCTGTTTATGCAAAGAAGCCTATATTATGCCATCCTTGGTTATCCTGTGCACTTGCATATTTGCTGCGTGACTTGCTGAGTATGTCATATACTCACCTTGCAATCATTCATCAGAGGAGGAGTTCTACAGTGAAGTTGATGGTGGTGAGGATTTGGCGTAGTCCTTGTCAAGCTGCCTGTGGAGTGGAGTCGTCTGCGCTGTTTATCTTTATTTTTCCGCTATTTAGATCTTTATTGTTTTGAGAGGAACTCTCCACCTCTGTAATGACAATTTATTCGCTTATTAGTTAGAGCAATAATCGTACTCTATTATCAATTTGTTATTGTGTGCCTCGGTTGATTCCTGGACGAGGGTCTCCACACATGTAAGCGTTTGGAATTTTGGATAGAAATTCCGGGCGTGACGAACGTCCTATGTGCCATCCCTATACTAACCACCTCGTTGAAAACCAGTTGTGGACCCTCAGATATTCGACGTTTCGCCGAAACAACCGCTGCTTCGTGGCCTATGGTAAGTAATTTCTAGAAAAATCTCTGGGGGTCCAACTCTCCAAATCCAGTCTCTTTAGGGTGAGGCCCGTGATTCTGAGCCGTCAAAAAAAACCTAGCTCGATTCCATGACCGCAAGGCAAAGTTATCAACGTTTTAATTTGTACAGAATTCTCCATCTGCATTCCACAGTGTCGCGCCCGCCAGCCTACCTTAACGGCGCGGTTAGTCGACGCGCTTGACACCGACATCGTCTAAGCTATCCACCCTAACGTCCTATGTGCCATCCCTATATTAACCACCTCGTTGAAAACCAGTTGTGGACCCTCAGATATTCGACGTTTCGCCGAAACAACCGCTGCTTCGTGGCCTATGGTAAGTAATTTGTAGAAAAATATCTGGGGGTCCAACTCTCCAAATCCAGTCTCTCTAGGGTGAGGCCCGTGATTCTGAGCCATCAAAAAAAACCTAGCTCGATTCTATGACCGGAAGGCAAAGTTATCAAGGCTTTAATTTGTACAGAATTCTCCATCTGATTTCCACAGTGTCGCGCCCGCCAGCCTACCTTAACGGCGCGGTTAGTCGACGCGCTTGACACCGACATCGTCTAAGCTATCCACCCTAACGTCCTATGTGCCATCCCTATACTAACCACCTCGTTGAAAACCAGTTGTGGACCCTTAGATATTCGACGTTTCGCCGAAACAACCGCTGCTTCGTGGCCTATGGTAAGTAATTTCTAGAAAAAACTCTGGGGGTCCAACTCTCCAAATCCAGTCTCTCTAGGGTGTGTCCCATGATTCTGCAGCCGTCACAAAAAACCTAGCTCGATTCCATGACCGGAAGGCAAAGTTATCAAGGTTTTAATTTGTACAGAATTATCCATCTGCATTCCACAGTGTCGCGCCCGCCAGCCTACCTTAACGGCGCGGTTAGTCGATGCGCTTGACACCGACATCGTCTAAGCTATCCACCCTAACATCCTATGTGCCATCCCTATACTAACCACCTCGTTGAAAACCAGTTGTGGACCCTCAGATATTCAACGTTTCGCCGAAACAACCGCTGCTTCGTGGCCTATGGTAAGTAATTTCTAGAAAAATCTCTGGGGGACCAACTCTCCAAATCCAGTCTCTCTAGGGTGAGTCCTGTGATTCTGCAGCCGTCAAAAAAAACCTAGCTCGATTCCATGACCGGAAGGCAAAGTTATCAAGGTTTTAATTTGTACAGAATTCTCCATCTGCATTCCACAGTGTCGCGCCCGCCAGCCTACCTTAACGGCGCGGTTAGTCGACGCGCTTGACACCGACATCGTCTAAGCTATCCACCCTAACGTCCTATGTGCCATCCCTATACTAACCACCTCGTTGAAAACCAGTTGTGGACTCTCAGATATTCGACGTTTCGCCGAAACAACCGCTGCTTCGTGGCCTATGGTAAGTAATTTCTAGAAAAATCTCTGGGGGTCCAACTCTCCAAATCCAGTCTCTCTAGGGTGAGTCCCGTGATTCTGCAGCCGTCAAAAAAAAGCTAGCTCGATTCCATGACCGGAAGGCAAAGTTATCAAGGTTTTAATTTGTATAGAATTCTCCATCTGCATTCCACAGTGTCGCGCCCGCCAGCCTACCTTAACGGCGCGGTTAGTCGACACGCTTGACACCGACATCGTTTAAGCTATCCACCCTAACGTCCTATGTGCCATCCCTATACTAACCACCTCGTTGAAAACCAGTTGTGGACCCTCAGATATTCGACGTTTCGCCGAAACAACCGCTGCTTCGTGGCCTATGGTAAGTAATTTGTAGAAAAATATCTAGGGGTTCAACTCTCCAAATCCAGTCTCTCTAGGGTGAGGCCCGTGATTCTGCAGCTATCAAAAAAAACCTAGCTCGATTCCATGACCGGAAGGCAAAGTCATCAAGGTTTTAATTTGTACAGAATTCTCCATCTGCATTCCACAGTGTTGCGCCCGCCAGCCTACCTTAACGGTGCGGTTAGTCGACGCGCTTGACACTGACATCGTCTAAGCTATCCACCCTAACGTCCTATGTGCCATCCCTATACTAACCACCTCGTTGAAAACCAAATGTGGACCCACAGATATTCGACGTTTCGACGAAACAACCGCTGCTTCGTGGCCTATGGTAAGTAATTTGTAGAAAAATATCTGGGGGACCAACTCTCCAAATCCTGTCTCTCTAGGGTGAGGCCCGTGATTCTGCAGCCGTCAAGAAAAACCTAGCTCGATTCCATGACCGGAAGGCAAAGGTATCAAGGTTTTAATTTGCACAGTATTCTCCTTCTGCATTCCACAGTGTCGCGCCCGCCAGCCTACCTTAACGACGCGGTTAGTCGACACGCTTGACACCGACATCGTCTAAGCTATCGACCCTAACGTCCTATGTGCCTTCCCTATACTAACCACCTCGTTGAAAACCAGTTGTGGACCCACCGATATTCGACGTTTCGCCGAAACAACCGCTGCTTCGTGGCCTATGGTAAGTAATTTCTAGAAAAATATCTGGGCGTCCAACTGTCCAAATCCAGTCTATCTTGGGTGAGGCCTGTGATTCTACAGCCGTAAAAAAAAACCTAGCTCGATTCCATGACCAGAAGGTAAAGTTATCAAGGTTTTAATTTGCACAGAATTCTCCATCTGCATTCCACAGTGTCGCGCCCGCCAGCCTACCTTAACGACGCGGTTAGTCGACGCGCTTGACACCGACATCGTCTAAGCTATTGACCCTAACGTCCTATGTGCCTTCCCTATACTAACCACCTCGTTGAAAACCAGTTGTGGACCCTTAGATATTCGACGTTTCGCCGAAACAACCGTTGCTTCGTGGCCTATGGTAAGTAATTTCTAGAAAAATATCTGGGGGTCCAACTGTCCAAATCCAGTCTCTCTTGGGTGAGTCCCGTGATTCTGCAGCCGTCAAAAAAAACCTAGCTCGATTCCATGACCGGAAGGTAAAGTTATCAAGGTTTTAATTTGCACAGTATTCTCCATCTGCATTCCACAGTGTCGCGCCCGCCAGCCTACCTTAACGACGCGGTTAGTCGACACGCTTGACACCGACATCGTCTAAGCTATCGACCCTAACGTCCTATGTGCCTTCCCTATACTAACCACCTCGTTGAAAACCAGTTGCGGACCCTCCGATATTCGACGTTTCGCCGAAACAACCGCTGCTTCGTGGCCTATGGTAAGTAATTTCTAGAAAAATATCTGGGCGTCCAACTGTCCAAATCCAGTCTATCTTGGGTGAGGCCTGTGATTCTACAGCCGTAAAAAAAAACCTAGCTCGATTCCATGACCAGAAGGTAAAGTTATCAAGGTTTTAATTTGCACAGAATTCTCCATCTGCATTCCACAGTGTCGCGCCCGCCAGCCTACCTTAACGACGCGGTTAGTCGACGCGCTTGACACCGACATCGTCTAAGCTATTGACCCTAACGTCCTATGTGCCTTCCCTATACTAACCACCTCGTTGAAAACCAGTTGTGGACCCTTAGATATTCGACGTTTCGCCGAAACAACCGCTGCTTCGTGGCCTATGGTAAGTAATTTCTAGAAAAATATCTGGGGGTCCAACTGTCCAAATCCAGTCTCTCTTGGGTGAGTCCCGTGATTCTGCAGCCGTCAAAAAAAACCTAGCTCGATTCCATGACCGGAAGGTAAAGTTATCAAGGTTTTAATTTGCATAGAATTCTCCATCTGCATTCCACAGTGTCGCGCCCGCCAGCCTACCTTAACGGCGCGGTTAGTCGACGCGCTTGACACCGACATCGTCTAAGCTATTCACCCTAACGTCCTATGTGCCATCCCTGTACTAACCACCTCGTTGAAAACCTGTTGTGGACCCTCAGATATTCGACGTTTCGCCGAAACAACCGCTGCTTCGTGGCCTATGGTAAGTAATTTCTAGAAAAATCTCTGGGGGTCCAACTCCCTAAACCCTTCTCTTCATTCCCTTTAGTACTATCGGCCATCGTTTCGAACTTCTAACATAAAAAATAAATTGTATATTAACAATCTGTCGTATGAACAAATTTAAATTCGTCCGCATTGCCATATATTAACAATCTGCGAAAATAGAACACTACTTATCATAGTTAAAAAAAATGATAAGTAGTGTACTACTTATCATATGTTATAAAAAAAACTTGTTATTAATAATTAGTGCACTACTTAATTGAACATTTACTCCACATGTTATAAAAAAAATTGATATGTTATTATTAAGTAGTGCACTACTTATTTAAACATTTCCTCCACATGTTATTAAAAAAATTGAAATGTTATTATTAAGTAGTGCACTACTTAATTGAATATTTCCTCCACATGTTATAAAAAAATTGATATGTTATTATTAAGTAGTGCACTACTTATTTGAACATTTCCTCCACATGTTATAAAACAAATTGAACATATCCTCCACATGTTATTAAAAAAAATTTGGACATATCCTCCACATGTTATAAGAAAAAATTTTGAACATACCCTCCCACATGTTATACAAAAAAAAATTGAACAAAAACCCACATTCACCCATTTTCATTCACATATCACCCACATTTGCACATCCACATGCACACACATATAAATAGAAACACCCACATGCACACACATTCGGTCGTGGATGACGAACAGTCGACGACGAGGTTCGGTCGTGGACGATGAACGGCCGACGACAAGGTTCGGCCGTGGACGACAACTGGCCGAAGATGTCGTTCGGTCGAGGACGAGTTCGCTCGTGGACGACGACCGGCCGAAGACGACGTTTGGTCGAGGACGACCTTCGGTGGAGCGGCCGAGACTGAGACTGAGAGAGAGAGATAAAGAGGTGGTGCCGGCGAGCGGCCGGTGGTCGAGCACGAGCACGGGCGGCGGTGGAGCGCTAGCGGAGATGTGTGCGAGCGCGCGGCCGGTGGCGGTGGAGCGGCCGGCGGCCGAGAGGTGGCGGCGGAGCGGCTGGCGGTTGCGGGGCCCCGTGGAGACGGCGGCGGTGGATGACGGTCGAAGGACGAGGGTCACAGGCGGGCGACAGTGGATGACGGCGGCGAAAAATTTTGGTACCCTGTCGGCGCCAAAATTTCTAAGGTTCCCACCTGGACCTAGAAAATTTGGCGCCGCGGGCTTGCCCTTATATAGGGAATTCATCTTCGCAGGTAGACCGGGTGGACCGTCCGCCTGCGAAGATGAATTTCACTATCTTCGCAGGCAGACGGTCCGTCTGTGAAGATGCAAACCCCATTCAGCATAACAATCTTCGTAGGCGCACCGTCCGCCTGCGAAGATTGTTACAAACTGAGACAATGTTTTTTAATTTATTTTTTTAAATAGAAAATGTTTACAAAAGTTGTAATAAAATTGGTAATTGTACATACAAATATACAAACCTTAATATTAGTACTTTTAAAATGTAACTCTTACTTAAATGTTTGAAACCTTAATATTACTACTTTTAAAATGTTAATTTTTTAAAAAGGTGTTCAACAATGGTAAGTGTACATAAAAAAATACTACAAAATTTTGAAATCTCATTTAAGAAACTTTAAAATGTAAATGTCTGTAAATTTTGCCCTACAAATGGTAATTACACATAAAAATTAGTACAAACTAATTTGCAAAATGTTAAGTACAATTGTTCGTCAATTATAACATGCAAATTTGCAATATGAGCACACATATCCCCTTACGTACCATCATTACATAACTAAGAAGTTCCTAGAGGCTTACATGCCACTCAACAATCATTACCCTCTAACATTTTTACCCACACCGTCCGTGCGCATGTAAGGCTTCATGATCTTTTGAGTAGATGCCTCAACATGCTTAATCTTTTGTACAAATTGAGTATAATGTGGCATACTATCGTATTGGTTGTAATCTTTGACATCTTCGACCCCATCCACTCCCAATATCTTTTGTTTTCCTGGTAGCACTATCTCTTTCTTCAAATTTGAAGGGTCTTTCACATAAAACACCTGTGCCACGCGATTGGCGAGTACCTAAGGGTCATCCTTGTGACCCACATTCGCAAGGTCAACAACAGTAAGACCAAACTTATCAACATTGACCCCGTTCGGGTATTTTACCCACTGGCACTTAAATATGGGGAATTGCATTATGTGTCCATAGTCGATTTCCCATATTTCTTCAATAAACCCGAAGTATGATTGTTTTTCACCCGCTGAATCAATTGCCTCCACACGGACACCGCTGTTTTGAGTTAAGGTCTTACTATGTTGGGCTCTTGTACTAAACGAGTATCCATTAATGTCATATCCCTCCCAAGAATTTACTGTAGTTGATGGACCACAAGCCAACCGCTTCATAGTTATTTCATCGGTTGTTTGTCCATCAGGTAAGTCTAGGTCTCGCAACTAATCTATGAAGAGACGCTTGTATTCTTTCATTATCCACTCGGTTGTGCGACCCTTATTGTTAGCTCGTAGTAGTTCGATATGTTGATCGATGTAAGGCTCAATGATAGCAAACTGATGAAGCACGCTGAAGTGAGTTTATTGAAATGCTTTGTGATCATGGGTGACGAATCTTTTCTTTCCTATGGTACCCTTGCCACTCAATCTGCCCTCGTGTCGTGGCACAGGTATTCCAATTGTATTTCCATCTTTGAGGTAATCGATACAGCACTCGACAACCTCTTATGTACTATAACCGTCAACCATTGATCCCTCTGGATGTGCACGATTTCGGACGTAGCCCTTCAAAACCGCCATGTAACGCTCGTATGACCACATTTGATGGAGGTACAATGGGCCAAGTGCAACCATCTACGGCACTATGTGAACAATGAGGTGCTCCATCATATCAAAAAATGACAGAGGGAAACACATCTCAAGTTGGCACTCTGTCTCATGTGCGAATGTACGGAGATTTGCTAACTCTTCGAGAGTAATGACCTTTTGTGACACTGCATTGAAAAAGTAGCACAACCTTGTGATTGCAACCTTTAAATGTTCCGGTTTTATGGCCCTTATTGCAATTGCAAGAAACACGGTGAGCAAGACATGATAGTCGTGTGAATTATAACGAGATACCGACAAATCTTTCATGAAAACTAGTCGATTAATGTTTGATGAGAAACCTATCGGCACTTTGACATCACGGAGTGATTTGCAAAATGACTTCTTCTCCTCAGTTGTCAGTGTGAAATAGGCTGGTGGAAGATATACATTACCATTCTTCTCTCCTTCTTGAGGGTGTAACTCTTCCCTAATTCCCATCTCGACTATGTCAATCCGTGATTGCAGACCATCTTTAGTCTTCTTTGGCATGTCCAACAATATTCCAACTACGTTGTCAAACACATTCTTGTCTAGATGCATGACGTCTATGGCATGCCGAACCTCCAGATCTTTCCAGTACGAGAGGTACTTAAAGAATATGGAATGCTTCCTGAATGGGGGAGGGAGTTTATCATCTGGCTTCGTACTATCATCTGGCTTCTTACTATCTTTTGGTTTCTTAGTCTTGTCGGGTTTCTTGCGCTTTGTCCCCTTTTATGGTTTCTTAGTCACTTTTCCAAATTCGCAAACAATTTTCTCTGTCATTGCACACACTTTTTCCCCGGATGTAGGTTTTGGTGCATGATTACTCTCTTCAGTGCCATCGAACTCCGCCTTCATCTTGCGGTACTTGTGATTTGTGCGTAGGAACCACCGGTGCAAAATTGGCTGGTCTAGTATCCGATAGAGTAACCATGAGGATGAACGACACGGGGTCGGCTTCACTTCACCAGTGACTCCAGATATGAAATTGATCGGCAGATCAGAACCAGTCCTGTACTACCCTGTTTTCACATAAAAGAGAAAACAAACAAGGTTTGCCTATAAAAGACAATGACTATACAGAGGTAAATATAAAATTATTAGCAAGTAGCAAACTCTTAATCATTTATCTTCCCCGGCAACGGTGCCAGAAATGCTTGTTGGTATTTCTTAGTGACACTATTGGAAATATAATTCCCAGCAATAGCATTAGAAATAATCCTGGTATATTATGGTCACAGATGTAATCCGCAAGCGCACGGATACACCATTGCAGCATTTCACCCGGGAGTATTCCAAGGTATCGTATTTATTTTATCCCAAGGGAAGATATGATAAGAGAGTACTATGCTAATAGTTTATATATTACTTGTTTACATCAAGGTATATGCAGGGGAAAGTTAAGCTTAAGGGTAGAGTGACACACAGCTAAGGATTTAGCTAACTCCTACATCTCCTAATTATAGCTAAGTGGTAGTAGTTTAGATATGTTCCATTTCTGTAATTCTAGTATACAACATCTTAGTATATTCTAACTAGTATACTCTGTGTAGTATAACCCCTTTAACAATGCAGCATAGCTAAGCCGGAACTCAGCTATGCCCTCCCGATGCATGGCAAAGTTACCCCGGGTTGCCGAGTTTCTTACGACAACCCGTCATAACCCTCCAACCGAAGCGGGATACAGAGGAGTATCTAACCCTAGGAAATTGTATGTAGGGATATAAACTGCGGCCCGTGATTCTGCAGCCGTCAAAAAAAACCTAGCTCGATTCCATGACCGGAAGGCAAAGTTATCAATGTTTTAATTTGTACAGAATTCTCCATCTGCATTCCACAGTGTCACGCCCGCCAGCCTACCTTAACGGCGCGGTTAGTCGACGCGCTCGACACCGACATCGTCTAAGCTATCCAACCTAACGTCCTATGTGCCATCCCTATACTAACCACCTCGTTGAAAACCAGTTGTGGACCCTCAGATATTCGACGTTTCGCCGAAACAACCGCTGCTTCGTGGCCTATGGTAAGTAATTTCTAGAAAAATCTCTGGGGGTCCAACTCTCCAAATCCAGTCTCTCTACGGTGAGTCCCGTGATTCTGCAGACGTCAAAAAAAACCTAGCTCGATTCCATGACCGGAAGGCAAAGTTATCAAGGTTTTAATTTGTACAGAATTCTCCATCTGCATTCCACAGTGCCGCGCCCGCCAGCCTACCTTAACGGCGCGGTTAGTCGACGCGCTTGACAAGGTTTTAATTTGCATAGAATTCTCCATCTGCATTCAACAGTGTCGCGCCCGCCAGCCTACCTTAACGACGCGGTTAGTCGACGCGCTTGACACCGACATCGTCTAAGCTATCCACCCTAACGTCCTATGTGCCATCCCTATAGTAACCACCTCGTTGAAAACCAGTTGTGGACCCTCAGATATTCGACGTTTCACCGAAACAACCGCTGCATCGTGGCCTATGGTATGTAATTTCTAGAAAAATCTCTGGGGTCCAACTCTCCAAATCCAGTCTCTCTAGGGTGAGTCCCGTGATTCTGCAGCCGTCAAAAAAAACCTAGCTCGATTCCATGACCGGAAGGCAAAGTTATCAAGGTTTTAATTTGTACAGAATTCTCCATCTGCATTCCACAGTGTCGCGCCCGCCAGCCTACCTTAACGGCGCGGTTAGTCGACGCGCTTGACACCGACATCGACTAAGCTATCGACCCTAACGTCCTATGTGCCATCCCTATACTAACCACCTCGTGGAAAACCAGTTGTGGACCCTCAGGTATTTGACGTGTCGCCGAAACAACCGCTGCTTCGTGGCCTATGGTAAGTAATTTCTAGAAAAATCTCGTGGGGTCCAACTCTCCAAATCCAGTCTCTCTAGGGTGAGGCCCGTGATTCTGCAGCCGTCAAAAAAAACCTAGCTCGATTCCATGACCGGACGGCAAAGTTATCAAGGTTTTAATTTGCACAGAATTCTCCATCTGCATTCCACAGTGTCACGCCCGCCAGCCTACCTTAACGACGCGGTTAGTCGACGCGCTTGACACCGACATCGTCTAAGGTATCGACCCTAACGTCCTATGTGCCTTCCCTATACTAACTACCTCGTTGAAAACCAGTTGTGGACCCTCAGATATTCGACGTTTTGCCGAAACAACCGCATTTTCGTGGCCTATGGTAAGTAATTTCTAGAAAAATCTCTGGGGGTCCAACTCTCCAAATCCAGTCTCTCTAGGGTGAGGCCCGTGATTCTGCGGCCGTCAAAAAAAACCTAGCTCGATTCCATGACCGGAAGGCAAAGTTATCAAGGTTTTAATTTGCACAGAATTCTCCATCTGCATTCCACAGTGTCGCGCCTGCCAGCCTACCTTAATGGCGCGGTTAGTCGACGCGCTTGACACCGACATCGTCTAAGCTATCCACCCTAACGTCCTATGTGCCATCCCTATACTAACCACCTCGTTGAAAACCAGTTGTGGACCCTCAGATATTCGACGTTTCGCCGAAACAACCGCTGCTTCCTGGCCTATGGTAAGTAATTTCTAGAAAAATCTCTTGGGGTCCAACTCTCCAAATCCAGTCTCTCTAGGGTGAGGCCCGTGATTCTGCAGCCGTCAAAAAAAACCTAGCACGATTCCATGACCGGAAGGCAAAGTTATCAAGGTTTAATTTGCACAGAATTCTCCATCTGCATTCCACAGTGTCGCGCCCACCAGCCTACTTTAACGGCGCGGTTAGTCGACGCGCTTGACACCGACATCATTTAAGCTATCCACCCTAACGTCCTATGTGCCATCCCTATACTAACCACCTCGCTGAAAACCAGTTGTGGACCCTCAGATATTCGACGTTTCGCCGAAACAACGGCTGCTTCGTGGCCTATGGTAAGTAATTTCAAGAAAAATATCTGGGGTCCAACTCTCCAAATCCAGTCTCTCTAGGGTGAGGCCCGTGATTCTGCAGCCGTCAAAAAAAACCTACCTCGATTCCATGACCGGAAGGCAAAGTTATCAAGGTTTTAATTTGCACAGAATTCTCCATCTACATTCCACAGTGTCGCGCCCGCCAGCCTACCTTAATGGTGCGGTTAGTCGACGCGCTTGACACCGACATCGTCTAAGCTATCCACCCTAACGTCCTATGTGCCATCCCTATACAAACCACCTCGTTGAAAACCAGTTCTGGACCCTCAAATATTCGACGTTTCGCCGAAACAACCGCTGCTTCGTGGCCTATGGTAAGTAATTTCTAGAAAAATATCTGGGGTCCAACTCTCCAAATCTAGTCTCTCTACGGTGAGGCCCGTGATTCTGCGGCCGTAAAAAAACCTAGCTCGATTCTATGACCGGAAGGCAAAGTTATCAAGGTTTTAATTTGCACAGAATTCTCCATCTGCATTCCACAGTATCGCGCCCGCCAGCCAACCTTAACGGCGCGGCTAGTCGACGCGCTTGACACCGACATCATCTAAGCAATCCACCCTAACGTCCTATGTGCCATCCCTGTACTAACCACCTCGTTGAAAACCAGTTGTGGACCCTCAGATATTCGAAGTTTCACCGAAACAACCGCTGCTTCGTGGCCTATGGTAAGTAATTTCTAGAAAAATCTCTGGGGGTCCAACTCTCCAAATGCAGTCTCTCTAGGGTGAGGCCCGTGATTCTGCAGCCGTAAAAAAAACCTAGCTCGATTCCATGACCGGAAGGCAAAGTTATCAAGGTTTTAATTTGCACAGATTTCTCCATCTGCATTCCATAGTGTCGCGCCCGCCAGCCTACATTAACGATGCGGTTAGTCGACGCGCTTGACACCGACATCATCTAAGCTATCCACCCTAACGTCCTATGTTCCTTCCCTATACTAACCACCTCGTTGAAAACCGGTTGTGGACCCTCAGATATTCGACGTTTCGCCGAAACAACCGCTGCTTCGTGGCCTATGGTAAGTAATTTCTAGAAAAATCTCTGGGGGTCCAACTCTCCAAATCCTGTCTCTCTAGGGTGAGGCCCGTGATTCTGGAGCCGTCAAAAAAAACCTAGCTCGATTCCATGACCGGAAGGCAAAGTTATCAAGGATTTAATTTACACAGAATTCTCCATCTGCATTTGTGGACCCCCGTTTTTATAACAGGAATCAATCGTGTAAACAGTACCATTTCCCTGGATCAAGTAGTCTGGTACACACGAATTCATAGCTGAGGTAACCAGTGCACATACACGAGTGTCTTGTACGAATTATTACATCAATAGCCCGCAGGCATAGTCTTAAGTCATCAGACCGAGAGGTCCGGAATACATCCAAAAACAGAAATAGATAAGGCAGCGGAATCAAGGCTGCGGCACGCCATTGCCTGTCACGACCGGGAATAACCCAACGGGCGTTCCTGACGTGCGTGCATTAATCCTTGTCCCAGGAGGCAAGGTACACCAAAAGTTGATACAATTCAGAGTTTAACAAGCGGAAGCGAAAAAAGAATTATTACACGGGCAGCGAAGGCCCAACACACAAAGACAAACGAGAAACAGCGGAAGACTAGGGCGACGACCACAGGCGCTTGACGGCAGGCACGAGCTAGACACCAAAGCCTTCATCTTCCAGGAACTCCTCTTCTGGGGTTGGGAAAATAATGAACAAGACTGAGTACAACCACCGTACTCAACAAGACACACCCACGAATGCATAATAAATGCAAGGGAGTACAAGGGAGTTATAACATAAAGGGTTAGGGTTGCAGTAAACAGCATTTGGAGATGTTTAGTTGCTCAAAGCTATTTTGTAAACACGATTCTAGAACTATACAATATTATTAAACAAGGCCGTGAACCCACACGAACCTGCCTTAACCCAAGGCCTACGATGGTTCAGACCGAACTGGCAACCCGACCCTGGGTCCCAGCTCGTCCCAAGCCAACCCAGGCCAACCATTCCTCATTTTAGTTGTTAAGCAGGTTTTAAGAATTAAAACACTAACTTGGGTACATTGCTCGGCTTGCCCATAACCGAGGGCGCGGCTATTCGAATAGATTATACTCTGATCAGAGGTGTACATCTTTACCCACAAGACACGTCTTCCTCACGTGCAACCACGTGCCACATACCACCACGGTATACAGACGGAAGACGTGACATAGTTCCCGACCCATCCTAGCCATAGACAAGAGTACCGACCCAATCCCACCTACGGCCGGAACCCCCGGGACAGGCAGGCAGGACTGAGTCCCTAGCAGCAGAGCACCAACCCTGTGCCATGACATCTCGACTACCGGGCCGCAGCTCGTGTAGCCTTCATTTGCCCTGGAGAATGTCCATCGACCCCCGACTTCATCCATCTCCATCCGTGTACTTTTGTTTATAACTAGACTGAGCCACAAACTAAGCCTTACCCACTAGACATGTGGAAGTACGGTAGTGCTTTGCAACAGAGGCCCGAAGACCGGTCCTTATATGGCCGAGGTGCTACTATCAAAACCATGCACCCCGAGCCCAGCCTAAAACCATTTTGGGGGTTTTGAATAAAAGGGGGAGGTGTGATTCCATTTCCACAATAAACCAACAATTCCAAAGTGTCCAGGTGATATGAATATTCCCAAAGTCTAGAGTTGTAAAACCACCTAATGTTACCTAATTAAACAGCGAAGCATCTACCTAAAATCATACTAGTGGTACCATGAGTAGAGTGTCCACTAGTTGGGGTTTTGTTTATTCTAAGGTGAACAAGGTAATAATAACAATAACAATAATAATAAGGTCATAACAAAGGTAAATAGGCATGGCTAAATAAAACAGTGATAACGCGGGAATTTAAATAAAGCGATAATGCAATAATTTAAATCAACATAATTTTGTAAATTGGGATTCAATATGATCAAGATGATGTGTCTTGCCTTGCTCGCTTTCCCAACCGACGGCTTCAACTTCCACGAAGAGCGGATCTTCCGAAGCTGCAGCGTCTACACGACCAATGGAAAAGAAAAGGCTTAAACTCTAATAAATTCCACATAACAGCAGAAACAAAGCACAAAAATGGGTTCTTGACTTCTTAAGGAAAAATTAGAGACTTGAACGGTCCAATTCCGAGTTCAAATGGCCAAGTTATGGCCATTTGAAGTTTATATGCTCTTTAAATGGATATTTGCGAATTTCTTCATTTAAATTTTAATTTAAAATCGAATTATTGCGTCAGCCGGGAGAGAGGGCGCGCGGACCGGGTCCACGGGAGTGGGGCCCACGCGGCAGCCTCTCGGTCCACGGTGGACCGGGTGCACCCGGCTCACACCGGCCGGCGCCGTGGGTCCCACGCGTCAGCCGTACCCGCGGGCGCGGGCGGCTGACAGCCGGGCCCCACCTGGCAGCCGCGGGGCGCGCCCGAAGGCGGCCTCGCCGGCACGGCCGACGGGAGGCGGCGCACCCGCGCCCCGATGGTCGCCGCCGGCGACCACCGGCACGGCGGAGCAGCGGCCGAGAGAGGGGGGGGAAAGGGGGAAAGGAGGCGGCGGTCCTCGGCTCACCCCGGGTCGACGGCGACGACGGAAACGGCGACCGGAGCGGAGGAAGGCGGCGGCGCGGCTCGGGTCGACGGGGTCGACGGCGCTCCGGCGGTCGGCGGCCGAGGCGGAGGGGTGGACGAGGTTGGCGAGGACGCGGCGAAGCCGAAGGAGGCGGCGCCGAGGCGGGAGGAGGTCCGGGGCGACGACGGCGGCGAACCGGAGCTCGGCGGCGACGGCGGAGAGAGAGGACGACGGCGCGGGCTCGAATCCGACGGGGAGAGAGTGCGGCGAGCGGCGGAAACGGAGGAGAGAGGCACGGGGATGGATTAAATAGCGCCGGGAGGGGGAGAGAGCGGCCGGAGAGGGAGGAAACGGCCGCGGAAGTCTCGGCCGCCATTGATGACGCCGGCGAGGATCGCGGGCGTGAATCCGGACGAATCCGAGGGAGAGAGAGAGGGAAAAGTGGGGGGAAAGAGGGAGGGAATCACGGGGAGTGATTTCCCCCTCTTTATTGCGCGCGGGGACGGCGGGATGCGGCGGATTCGGCGGCGGCGGCGGCGCTAGGGCACGGGCGGGCGGCGGGCGCGGCGCGAGGAAGGGGATGACGGGTGGGCCCCACCCGTCAGCGAGGGTGGCGGGCGGGCCCGCCCGTCAGCGGCGCGCGCGCGGGGAGGAGGCCGAGTGGGCCGCGGGGAGGAGAGAGAGGGAGGGAGCTGGGCCGAGCCGGCCCAAGAAGGGAAAAGGGAGGGGGAACAGACTTTTTAGGATTTTCTTTTTATAAAACCTTTTTAACTTTGTTTATTTCTTTTCAATTATTATTTGTGCTCTGAAAATTCCACTAAAATTTATTTACACATTTTAGGCTTTTAGGAAATATACAAAAATCCTCCAAGCCTCATTTGACTTTTATCTTTGCACATTTTAATTGTTGGAGGCTTTCACATGAATTTTAATTATTCTAAGCACAATTTTGAGGATGTATTTTAGAGTCGATTTGGGACGCGACAAACCTACCCCCCTTAAACGGAATCTCGACCCCGAGATTCGGAAGAACTGGCGAAGAGATCGGGATGGGCTGCCTTCAGCTCGTCTTCGCGCTCCCAGGTAGCTTCTTCTTCGGCGTGGTTGCTCCATTGGACCTTGCAAAAACGGATTACCCGGTTCCTGGTCCTGCGCTCCATGGTGTCCAGGATTTTCACTGGCCTCTCCACGTAGGTCAAGTCTTCGCGGACTTCAATTTGCTCTGAGTCGGCCTGCTCGGATGGCACTCGAAGACATTTCTTGAGTTGCGACACATGGAACACATCATGCACGTTGCCCAAGGAGGCGGGCAGCTCCAACTGGTAAGCGACTTCTCCGCGCCGAGCAAGGATACGGAAAGGACCCACATACCGAGGTGCAAGCTTCCCTTTCGTCTGAAACCTGTGTACACCTCGCAATGGCATGACTCGAAGGTACACAAAATCGTCCACTGCGAATTCCAGGTCACGGCGACGGTTATCTGCATAACTTTTCTGCCGAGACTGTGCCACCTTTAGATTATCCCGAATGATTCTGACTTTAGCTTCAGCTTCTCTCAGGATATCAGTCCCAAACACTTGGCTTTCTCCAACTTGGTCCCACAATAGCGGTGTTCGGCATTTGCGCCCATACAACGCTTCATAAGGTGCCATTTGTATACTGGCTTGATAGCTGTTATTGTAGGAGAACTCGGCATAGGGGAGACTCTTATCCCAGGTCTTCCCGAAATCTAGGACGCATGCGCGAAGCATATCTTCTAGGATCTGATTTAGACGCTCGGTCTGTCCATCTGTCTGCGGGTGGTATGCGGTGCTGAAATTTAATCGGGTACCCAGCTCTTCTTGGAGCTTCTTCCAAAAGTGAGAGGTGAATTGGCTTCCCCTATCAGATACGATTTTCTTGGGAACGCCATGGAGACTCACGATCCTAGCGAAGTAGAGCTCCGCTAGTTTGTTCCCTCCATAGGTGGTCTTCACAGGAATGAATCGAGCTACCTTGGTTAATCGATCCACAACTACCCATATAGAATCATATCCGCCTTGGGTTTTTGGAAGTCCGGTGATGAAATCCATCCCAATTTCATCCCATTTCCATTCTGGTACTTGGAGAGGTTGGAGAAGTCCGGCCGGTCGTTGGTGTTCTGCCTTGACACGCTGGCACACATCACACAGAGCCACGAACTCTGCAATTTCCCGCTTCATGCTAACCCACCAGTATTTCTCCTTCAAATCTAAGTACATCTTCGTACTGCCAGGGTGGATTGAATAAGGACTTTCATGAGCTTCCTGAAGTATCAGCTGTTTAAGTTCTCTGTTATCTGGGACGCATACCCGATTTCCGTTCCATAGGGTTCCGTGTTCATCCTCTGTGAAACCAGCGGCTTTACCCTGTTTCATATTCTTGAGGAGTCCATGCATGTCCGGATCATACTTCTGAGCCTCGCGGATTTGATCGAGCAAGGTGGGCTTGGCTTCCAACGCGGCCAAGAATCCGTGACCAACTATGCTTAGGTTCAGGGCTTCCATCTGTTGATTGAGTTCGGGTGGAACGCCACGGACGTTAAGAGTGTTGCAATGACTTTTTCGACTTAGAGCGTCGGCAACCACGTTGGCCTTACCGGGATGATAGTGAATTCCCACATCATAATCCTTGATGAGTTCTAACCATCTCCTTTGCCGAAGATTCAGGTCCGACTGAGTGAAGATGTATTTCAAACTCTTATGATCAGTATATATTTCACAGCGATTCCCAATGAGATAGTGCCGCCAGATTTTTAGAGCATGAACCACCGCTGCTAACTCCAAATCATGGGTAGGGTAGTTGCCTTCATGAGGCCGTAGCTGGCGCGAGGCATAGGCCACCACATGACCATCCTGCATGAGCACGCACCCCAATCCTTGGCGCGAAGCATCACAATACACCATGAAATCCTTGCGAGTATCTGGCAAGATTAACACTGGCGAGGAAACCAGCTTTTCTTTGAGAGTTTGGAACGCCTTCTCGCATTGCGGGCTCCACACAAATTTCTCCTCTTTCTTTAACAACTGTGTCATGGGTCGAGCAATTTTGGAGAAGTTCTCGATGAACCTTCGATAGTATCCTGCCAAACCTAAGAAACTGCGAATTTGAGTGACTGTCTTGGGTTGCTTCCAATCAGTGACGGCTGTCACCGTGTCGGGATCCACGGCAACTCCCTTAGCAGATATCACGTGCCCCAAGAATTTGACTTCGGACAACCAGAACTCACACTTGCTATGTTTGGCATACAATTGATGTTCCCGCAAGTTTCCCAACACCAGACGGAGATGGTGCTGATGGTCTTCCTCTGATTGTGAGTATATCAGAATGTCATCAATGAACACCACAACAAACTTATCCAAGTATTCCATGAACACTTTATTCATTAAGTTCGTGAAGAAGGCAGGTGCATTGGTTAAACCGAACGACATCACCGTGAATTCATACAGTCCGTATCGCGTGGTGAATGCGGTCTTCGGAATATCTTCTTCACGAATACGTAATTGGTGATATCCGGAACGAAGATCAATCTTGGAGAATACAGTGGCACCTTTAAGCTGATCGAACAGATCATCGATCCGGGGAAGAGGGTACTTGTTTTTGATGGTGACTTCATTGAGAGCTCTATAGTCAACGCACATCCTCTTCGTCTTGTCTTTCTTCTCCACAAAAATCACAGGAGCACCCCAGGGGGAAGTACTCGGACGTATGTACCCCTTTTCTTTCAACTCTTCCAACTGTTTCTTAACCTCGGCCAGTTCATTTGCTGCCATACGGTAGGGTCGCTTGTACAGGGGAGTGGTTCCTGGAGCAAGATCTATTCGGAACTCAATCTCTCGCTTGGGTGGCATACCGGGTAGTTCTTCCGGAAACACATCTCCGAACTCCCTGACGATGGGGATTTCTGACAGTCCTATCTGATGAAGTTCTGAACTTCTGACAGAGGTTGGGGGTGCAAAGAAAACAACCGGTTGTTCCGGCCCTCGGTACAGAGTGACCGTGCGTCTCGCGCAATCCACTACCCCTTGGAATTGAGCCAACCAATTCATCCCAAGAATTACATCCAAATTCTTGGTGTCTAGCAAAATCAGATCCGAGGGGAAAGGAATCCCCTGAATTTCGATAGGGACGGCAGGGCTAAAATACTTTGCTGTCATAACCCCTCCAGGGGTGGTGATGAGCAGAGGGTTCCTAAGCCTTTCTACCCCCAACTGATTTCTCCCCACGAATGGCACAGATATAAACGAGTGGGAAGCTCCCGAGTCGAACAAAATGGTAGCAGGGATGGAATGAATGAGGAACGTACCAACGATGACGTCTGGAGTGGTCAGCACGTCCTCGGCCGTCACGTGGTTCACACGACCCCGAATGATGTCCTTCCCACCATTGTTGGGGCGGGGAGGCGCTTGGCCTTGCTGACGCCTTGGCTTCGGACATTTATCCGCAAAGTGCCCGGGCTCGAAGCAGTTGAAGCACAGACGCTGCGGACCTTGAACGTCCCTGCGGCCTTGACCAGGCTGCACAGATGGCGTAGGAGGACGGGGCGCACGAGTCCCTTGCTGATTCTGCTGCTGCTGCGGCTGTGGGACGCGCACCACGAATTGAGGTCGAGGCGCGGAGCGAGGTTGTTGCTGCTGCTGCTGCGAGGAGGATCCCCCTGGATAGGGATTGGTGTAGCGGACCCTTTGGTTAGCACCCTGTTGATTGCGGAAATTCGCCAAGCGGCGCTTGTGCGACTCCAGCTCCTTGTGCTTGGCTTCCAAGCGGATGCTCTTGTCCACCAGACGTTGGAAGTCCGGATAGTCCCCGTAGACCAGACGCACAGATAGCTCAGGGTCCATTCCCGCCAAGAACTTCTCTTGCTTCTCCTCATCTTCCCGCACATCCTCCGGGGCGTAACGGGCCAGGTTGTTAAACTCATGCAAATACTCCATCACAGAGCGGTTGCCTTGCTTCAACTCTCGGAATTCCCTTTTCTTAAGGGCCATGACTCCGGCGGGCACATGGGTTCTCCGGAAAGCGGCGGTGAAGCGAGCCCAAGTAATCGGCTGTCCCTCTGGCTGCGTAGCCTGGAAATGGTCCCACCATAGAGATGCGGGCCCCTGCAGCTGGTGGGCGGCGAAGATGACTTTCTCTTCATCACTGCACTGCACAGTGTCCAGCTTCTTCCCCACGGCATGCAACCAATCCAACGCATCCACGGGGTTATTGGAGCTGGAAAAGGTGGGTGGGCGGATGCGGAGGAACTCGGTGAGTTTAGAGTGTTGGGGAGGTGGTGGTGGGGCATTGTGTTGTGGCGGATTTTGGAGGTGGTGGAGGAAAGCAGTCATCATGTTGGCCTGCTGGGCGAGGATTTGGGTGAGAATGGCGTTGGTGTCTGGCGGTGGTGGTGGAGGAGGAGGAGGAGGAGGAGGTGGATTGCCTTGGTGGTTGTGGTTGCTGCCTTCGGGTTGGTTGCCTTCACCGGTGACAGCGGTTCTCCTGGTCGTCACCATCTGAAACCCCACACAGAACCAGCAAACAGAGAGAACTGACAATTAGAACTAACCACCCACGACTACCATAATTCTTGAATTTATTACTGCTATTAAGTTGGTTCATTAAGGTTCAAGTTGCTTAAGCAAATAAAATAAAGACAGGCTCCGACACAGTTATGCCACACACCGGCATAACCATGCCCCACACGACTCTAACAAAAAGACAAACGAAGAAAAACACACGCGCAAGCCTACTAACTGCTCGCCTACTGCTGCGACGGGCCAGGACGGAAGGGGAGCAACAGCACATCCTCCGTGCTACCAACGCCGGAGGTTTCCCCCTCCTGGGGAACCACGGGAGCGGGCTCGGCACGAGGGGTCTCGACGAAGCAAGTCCACGCCAGGGACTGACGAACAAGCTCGGGCCTGGAGGTGCTCTTGCGGGCGGTGATCTTCTGGCTGCGGCAGACGCGGCGACGCTTGGGGCGGCAGACCTCTCCCTGGGCGATCTTGAGCTGATGCAGCTGCGCCTCCACCGCGTCGAGGTCCTTCTTGAGCTGCAGGTTCTCCTGACGCAGCTCCAGGATCTTCAGGTTGTTCTCGACCATCCCACGGCGCACCATATGATGGAAGTCGATACGAGCCGCGTCGTACGCCTCCACCATGCGCGCTAGGTGCACGATGGTAGCGTCATCCTCCGAGCTAGCATCTCGGAAGGTGGCGAAGTCGCGGGCTCCTCCGCGACGAGGGTGGTAGCGGTAGGGCGAGTGCTGCAACTCGTCCGGGTAGCGCTGGTGAAGAGTGCAGATGGCGAGGAGAGCGGCGTTCTGGCAAGCGGCGGGGAATGAATCTCCACCCGCGGTGACTGCCAGCGAAGTCCGCTCGGGAGAGCCAGAGAGGATCACTGCAGTGACCTCCCAAGCAGCGTGGGGCTCTGCGTCGTCTCCCTCCTGATCCGGAAGTGGCCTGGCCTGGTAATCCACTCCATGCGGATACCCCAGGACAACGCACATGCCTCGCAGCTCCAAGACGAAGCCAGTCATGTCCAAACCACGACGGGTAACGCTGCCGGCCATCTACAACCAAAAACAAAAAGAAAAGCAACATTTGAAAAGGTCAGATTTTGATGATAAATGAAGCAGCAAGACAGAGAGAGACTAAAGGATTTTCACAAATAAGAGAGGATTTTTATTTTGAAAATATCGCTAAGGCTTGGGATCTAAGGCTCGTCCTAGGGTCAAGGGGGCTCTGATACCAACTTGTCACGACCGGGAATAACCCAACGGGCGTTCCTGACGTGCGTGCATTAATCCTTGTCCCAGGAGGCAAGGTACACCAAAAGTTGATACAATTCAGAGTTTAACAAGCGGAAGCGAAAAAAGAATTATTACACGGGCAGCGAAGGCCCAACACACAAAGACAAACGAGAAACAGCGGAAGACTAGGGCGACGACCACAGGCGCTTGACGGCAGGCACGAGCTAGACACCAAAGCCTTCATCTTCCAGGAACTCCTCTTCTGGGGTTGGGAAAATAATGAACAAGACTGAGTACAACCACCGTACTCAACAAGACACACCCACGAATGCATAATAAATGCAAGGGAGTACAAGGGAGTTATAACATAAAGGGTTAGGGTTGCAGTAAACAGCATTTGGAGATGTTTAGTTGCTCAAAGCTATTTTGTAAACACGATTCTAGAACTATACAATATTATTAAACAAGGCCGTGAACCCACACGAACCTGCCTTAACCCAAGGCCTATGATGGTTCAGACCGAACTGGCAACCCGACCCTGGGTCCCAGCTCGTCCCAAGCCAACCCAGGCCAACCATTCCTCATTTTAGTTGTTAAGCAGGTTTTAAGAATTAAAACACTAACTTGGGTACATTGCTCGGCTTGCCCATAACCGAGGGCGCGGCTATTCGAATAGATTATACTCTGATCAGAGGTGTACATCTTTACCCACAAGACACGTCTTCCTCACGTGCAACCACGTGCCACATACCACCACGGTATACAGACGGAAGACGTGACATAGTTCCCGACCCATCCTAGCCATAGACAAGAGTACCGACCCAATCCCACCTACGGCCGGAACCCCCGGGACAGGCAGGCAGGACTGAGTCCCTAGCAGCAGAGCACCAACCCTGTGCCATGACATCTCGACTACCGGGCCGCAGCTCGTGTAGCCTTCATTTGCCCTGGAGAATGTCCATCGACCCCCGACTTCATCCATCTCCATCCGTGTACTTTTGTTTATAACTAGACTGAGCCACAAACTAAGCCTTACCCACTAGACATGTGGAAGTACGGTAGTGCTTTGCAACAGAGGCCCGAAGACCGGTCCTTATATGGCCGAGGTGCTACTATCAAAACCATGCACCCCGAGCCCAGCCTAAAACCATTTTGGGGGTTTTGAATAAAAGGGGGAGGTGTGATTCCATTTCCACAATAAACCAACAATTCCAAAGTGTCCAGGTGATATGAATATTCCCAAAGTCTAGAGTTGTAAAACCACCTAATGTTACCTAATTAAACAGCGAAGCATCTACCTAAAATCATACTAGTGGTACCATGAGTAGAGTGTCCACTAGTTGGGGTTTTGTTTATTCTAAGGTGAACAAGGTAATAATAACAATAACAATAATAATAAGGTCATAACAAAGGTAAATAGGCATGGCTAAATAAAACAGTGATAACGCGGGAATTTAAATAAAGCGATAATGCAATAATTTAAATCAACATAATTTTGTAAATTGGGATTCAATATGATCAAGATGATGTGTCTTGCCTTGCTCGCTTTCCCAACCGACGGCTTCAACTTCCACGAAGAGCGGATCTTCCGAAGCTGCAGCGTCTACACGACCAACGGAAAAGAAAAGGCTTAAACTCTAATAAATTCCACATAACAGCAGAAACAAAGCACAAAAATGGGTTCTTGACTTCTTAAGGAAAAATTAGAGACTTGAACGGTCCAATTCCGAGTTCAAATGGCCAAGTTATGGCCATTTGAAGTTTATATGCTCTTTAAATGGATATTTGCGAATTTCTTCATTTAAATTTTAATTTAAAATCGAATTATTGCGTCAGCCGGGAGAGAGGGCGCGCGGACCGGGTCCACGGGAGTGGGGCCCACGCGGCAGCCTCTCGGTCCACGGTGGACCGGGTGCACCCGGCTCACACCGGCCGGCGCCGTGGGTCCCACGCGTCAGCCGTACCCGCGGGCGCGGGCGGCTGACAGCCGGGCCCCACCTGGCAGCCGCGGGGCGCGCCCGAAGGCGGCCTCGCCGGCACGGCCGACGGGAGGCGGCGCACCCGCGCCCCGATGGTCGCCGCCGGCGACTACCGGCACGGCGGAGCAGCGGCCGAGAGAGGGGGGGGAAAGGGGGAAAGGAGGCGGCGGTCCTCGGCTCACCCCAGGTCGACGGCGACGACGGAAACGGCGACCGGAGCGGAGGAAGGCGGCGGCGCGGCTCGGGTCGACGGGGTCGACGGCGCTCCGGCGGTCGGCGGCCGAGGCGGAGGGGTGGACGAGGTTGGCGAGGACGCGGCGAAGCCGAAGGAGGCGGCGCCGAGGCGGGAGGAGGTCCGGGGCGACGACGGCGGCGAACCGGAGCTCGGCGGCGACGGCGGAGAGAGAGGACGACGGCGCGGGCTCGAATCCGACGGGGAGAGAGTGCGGCGAGCGGCGGAAACGGAGGAGAGAGGCACGGGGATGGATTAAATAGCGCCGGGAGGGGGAGAGAGCGGCCGGAGAGGGAGGAAACGGCCGCGGAAGTCTCGGCCGCCATTGATGACGCCGGCGAGGATCGCGGGCGTGAATCCGGACGAATCCGAGGGAGAGAGAGAGGGAAAAGTGGGGGGAAAGAGGGAGGGAATCACGGGGAGTGATTTCCCCCTCTTTATTGCGCGCGGGGACGGCGGGATGCGGCGGATTCGGTGGCGGCGGCGGCGCTAGGGGCACGGGCGGGCGGCGGGCGCGGCGCGAGGAAGGGGATGACGGGTGGGCCCCACCCGTCAGCGAGGGTGGCGGGCGGGCCCGCCCGTCAGCGGCGCGCGCGCGGGGAGGAGGCCGAGTGGGCCGCGGGGAGGAGAGAGAGGGAGGGAGCTGGGCCGAGCCGGCCCAAGAAGGGAAAAGGGAGGGGGAACAGACTTTTTAGGATTTTCTTTTTATAAAACCTTTTTAACTTTGTTTATTTCTTTTCAATTATTATTTGTGCTCTGAAAATTCCACTAAAATTTATTTACACATTTTAGGCTTTTAGGAAATATACAAAAATCCTCCAAGCCTCATTTGACTTTTATCTTTGCACATTTTAATTGTTGGAGGCTTTCACATGAATTTTAATTATTCTAAGCACAATTTTGAGGATGTATTTTAGAGTCGATTTGGGACGCGACATTGCCACAGGCAACGACCGTAACTAAGACCTATTGAGCGCCTTCGTCTTCATCACCCTCCTGGTAATAGGCATAGGGATCCTCCGAAGCTTCATCTCCGGCCTCTGATTATGTTTATATTTGCAAGGGTGAGTACCAACCGTACTCAACAGGTCATCACAGCGACAATGCACATGATAAAGGGGTATTCAAGGAATGGCTATAGTTCTTTTGCACGAAGCAAGTTTTGTAATTCTTTTCACAAGCCTAAGACCTAGCATAGACTGATCAAATTTTAGTACCAGTGTTCTTATTAAACAATGACGGTTCTGTCCACCATCCATTGTGATCCCAAGGATAGCTTCCCGCCATCGAGTCGTCATGGTTTTCTGAGGACGTCCACCTTCCCTTCTCTCAGGAAGTGGCTCCATCAGCATAGAAATCATCATGCAACATCCCATCCCACACAAGTTAAGAATTTAGAGTCTAGCCAAGTGTAATACACGTCCCGATGCTCAATAACCGCGAGCACGGCTATTCGAATAGATTGGGTTTACTCACACTGCAGTGGATGTACACTTTACCCGCACTCCGCGACTGCCCAACACATGAGCCTCGTCCCAACACATGAAACACGTCACGGCAAAGCTTTTCGATAACCTCGCATTGGCAGTACCCGCTCCATGAACTTTACATCCTCATGCACTCTAGGCGTACACAGTTTCTAGCAGTGAGAGGAGTTCTGGCACACCCGGGAAGGAAAGACTCACACAAGCATTAGGTTATAATTATGTTTAAATTCTCACATGGCAGTCCTACCGATGGCGACAACACTGTAGACACCCGCCTCGCGGTTCTACCAATGACTGCCCCACCGTAGAGCCCCTGCCTCACACATCGAGAAACCACTATGCATGGATACTGCCTCCGCTCAGCTATCTATTCCGCTAGGTCTATACCCATACGAGAAGTGCGGTTGTACGTGGGTCGTTTCATGCTTAACTTCATGGCTCGGTCCTTAATTGACCGGGGACGGTACTTGCCTTTACCCGGATACCACCCAAATCCTCCGTCCGCCCCAGTCGAAAATGGTTGTTTACTTTCATTTCTCTTTTTATAAATCATGTCATCAACATCATGGCAATGTGGCGCTCATGTCTCCACATGCCGCATCTCAATTACCTTCCCAAAGGTAATTGCCCAAGCATAGAGCATTTTGATAATTATGAATATGCATGATTCTAGAATAGCGTTGCTAAGCAATTGTCATAGTTGACTAGGGACTCATACGTAAACATGGTTACGAAGGAATATGGGGTAAACAATAATCAAGGCATGGCATAATCACAAGTAGGATGTTCATCATTGCATGCAATTTTATTTGTAAACAAAATAATTTCGCAATTGGGATCAACATGTCCAAGGAATAGTGATGACTTGCCTTGCTCAAAGTCCTGCGGGTCTTGACCTTCGCTTGGATCAGCAGCTTCCTCGGCTCTATAGTTACGTGCGAAAATGGATTTGAATTCGGTTAGAATTCAATAAAAATCCAAGTAAATCCAAATGAAAGTCGAGTGCGAAAGTCGATTCTTTTATATTGACTTTAATATTCGCGAACTACGGCAAGCCCATTTTGGTGTGAATTATTTATGAGTATAATTATCTTGTTGCCCTAAGTTTTTAATTTAATATTCCCGAGTATTATATCCAGGTAATAGGTTAGCAATTCCTACCATGAGATAAATATCCTAGAGATTTTATATGATTTAATTTAGTTTACGATTAACCGATTAAGTATTCTATACGTCTAAAATTTCCTAGTGATCAAATCCGAACTTCTACCGTGAATCGATCACTTCTAGAGATTACCCGAACTAATCTATAATATTCTATAAGAATTCGTTCATTTGTTTTAATTATCGATTATATTTAAATCACTACCGCGAATTGATTATTTATAGTGACTATAAAAAGGTTAACCCATAATTTACATTAAATTTTGCAATCCTACGACGGGAAATTAATCTATAATTTAAATTCTAATTTTTCTTTAAGTCTTCTAAACATTTCCTAATTTTTTTCCTCTAATTATACTTATTCTTATGATTTATATTTATTTAATGTTTTATATTATTACTATTTTTTTTCTTCTTTTTTTTTCCCTTTCTTTTTCCTTTTTTTTTCTCTCTCTCTTTCTCTTTCTCTCTCTCTCCCTCTTTTTTTTTTTTCCTTTTCCTCTCTTCTCCTTCCCGGCCTCTCTTCTTCTCTCTCGGCCGGCTCTCTCCCTCTCTCTCTCTCTTTTACCCGAGCGGCGGCAGCGGGGGATGCGAGGGGAGGAGGGGTGGCTCACCGGCGACGGCAACGGCGACGACGGCGGCGGTGGCGGCGGCGCACGGCGACGCGGGAGCGGTGGCACAGCGGCACGGGAACGGCGGCGAGGCGGCACGGGAGGGGGGATGGCGGCGCGGTGGCACAAGAGCGGCGGTGCGGTGGAGGGGGTGGAGGAGATGAGGTGGGGAAGAACGAGGAGGAGGGGAGATTATAGGAGGGGGAGGAGAAAGAAGAGGAAGAGGGGAAAGGGGGCGGCGGCGGCGCGGCATCGGGGTGACGCGCGAGCGGCGACGCGATGGCGGCGTGGGGCTCGGAGGCGCGGCGACGTGACGGGTCGGCGGCGCGGGGCTCGGGGTGGACGACGTGACGGGTCGCGGCGATGGGACGCGCGAGCGGCGACGGGACGTCGATGGCGACGGCGACAGCGGCGATGTGACGCGGCGATGGAACGGCGCGGCGACGGGACGGCGGCTGCGTGGCGACAGACGGTGAGGGCGACGGCGCGCGCGGGGCGCGAGGCGGCGAGGGCGACGGCCGAGCGGCGACGGGACGGCGGCGCGGCGGCGAGCGGCGCGGCGGGGATGGCGACGGTGCGCGGTGGCTCGGAGCGCGAGGCGGTGCGGGGCGCGAGGGCGCGGGGGCGACGGCGACGGCTCGGCAGCGGCGACGCGACAGCGACGGGACGGCGGCGGCGGCGAGCGGTGCGGCGGGGATGGCACGCGCGCAGCGCACGGGGCTCGGGGCGCGGCGCGGCGCGGCGCGGCAGTGGGTAGAGGTTAGGGTTAGGGGACCGCGTCGAGCACTTGGCGGG
>ALNW03000074.1:0-65084 GCA_000338895.3 Oryza meridionalis
AAAAAAAAACCTAGCTCGATTCCATGACCGGAAGGCAAAGTTATCAAGGTTTTAATTTGCACAGAATTCTCCATCTGCATTCCACAGTGTCGCGCCCGCCAGCCTACCTTAACGGCGCGGTTAGTCGACGAGCTTGACACCGACATCGTCTGAGCTATCCACCCTAACGTCCTATGTGCCATCCCTATACTAACCACCTCGTTGAGAACCAGTTGTGGACCCTCAGATATTCGACGTTTCGCCGAAACAACCGCTGCTTCGTGGCCTATGGTAAGTAATTTCTAGAAAAATCTCTGGGGGTCCAACTCTGCAAATCCAGTCTCTCTAGGGTGAGGTCCCGTGATTCTGCAGCCGTCAAAAAAAACCTAGCTCGATTCCATGACCGGAAGGCAAAGTTATCAAGGTTTTAATTTGCACAGAATTCTCCATCTGCATTCCACAGTGTCGCGCCCGCCAGCCTACCTTAACGGCGCGGTTAGTCGACGAGCTTGACACCGACATCGTCTGAGCTATCCACCCTAACGTCCTATGTGCCATCCCTATACTAACCACCTCGTTGAGAACCAGTTGTGGACCCTCAGATATTCGACGTTTCGCCGAAACAACCGCTGCTTCGTGGCCTATGGTAAGTAATTTCTAGAAAAATCTCTGGGGGTCCAACTCTCCAAATCCAGTCTCTCTAGGGGTGAGGCCCGTGATTCTGCAGCCGTCAAAAAAAAACCTAGCTCGATTCCATGACCGGAAGGCAAAGTTATCAAGGTTTTAATTTGCACAGAATTCTCCATCTGCATTCCACAGTGTCGCGCCCGCCAGCCTACCTTAACGGCGCGGTTAGCTCGACGAGCTTGACACCGACATCGTCTGAGCTATCCACCCTAACGTCCTATGTGCCATCCCTATACTAACCACCTCGTTGAGAACCAGTTGTGGACCCTCAGATATTCGACGTTTCGCCGAAACAACCGCTGCTTCGTCGGCCTATGGTAAGTAATTTCTAGAAAAATCTCTGGGGGTCCAACTCTCCAAATCCAGTCTCTCTAGGGTGAGGCCCGTGATTCTGCAGCCGTCAAAAAAAACCTAGCTCGATTCCATGACCGGAAGGCAAAGTTATCAAGGTTTTAATTTGCACAGAATTCTCCATCTGCATTCCACAGTGTCGCGCCCGCCAGCCTACCTTAACGGCGCGGTTAGTCGACGAGCTTGACACCGACATCGTCTGAGCTATCCACCCTAACGTCCTATGTGCCATCCCTATACTAACCACCTCGTTGAGAACCAGTTGTGGACCCTCAGATATTCGACGTTTCGCCGAAACAACCGCTGCTTCGTGGCCTATGGTAGTAATTTCTAGAAAAATCTCTGGGGGTCCAACTCTCCAAATCCAGTCTCTCTAGGGGTGAGGCCCGTGATTCTGCAGCCGTCAAAAAAAACCTAGCTCGATTCCATGACCGGAAGGCAAAGTTATCAAGGTTTTAATTTGCACAGAATTCTCCATCTGCATTCCACAGTGTCGCGCCCGCCAGCCTACCTTAACGGCGCGGTTAGCTCGACGAGCTTGACACCGACATCGTCTGAGCTATCCACCCTAACGTCCTATGTGCCATCCCTATACTAACCACCTCGTTGAGAACCAGTTGTGGACCCTCAGATATTCGACGTTTCGCCGAAACAACCGCTGCTTCGTCGCCTATGGTAAGTAATTTCTAGAAAAATCTCTGGGGGTCCAACTCTGCAAATCCAGTCTCTCTAGGGTGAGGTCCGTGATTCTGCAGCCGTCAAAAAAAACCTAGCTCGATTCCATGACCGGAAGGCAAAGTTATCAAGGTTTTAATTTGCACAGAATTCTCCATCTGCATTCCACAGTGTCGCGCCCGCCAGCCTACCTTAACGGCGCGGTTAGTCGACGAGCTTGACACCGACATCGTCTGAGCTATCCACCCTAACGTCCTATGTGCCATCCCTATACTAACCACCTCGTTGAGAACCAGTTGTGGACCCTCAGATATTCGACGTTTCGCCGAAACAACCGCTGCTTCGTGGCCTATGGTAAGTAATTTCTAGAAAAATCTCTGGGGGTCCAACTCTCCAAATCCAGTCTCTCTAGGGGTGAGGCCCGTGATTCTGCAGCCGTCAAAAAAAACCTAGCTCGATTCCATGACCGGAAGGCAAAGTTATCAAGGTTTTAATTTGCACAGAATTCTCCATCTGCATTCCACAGTGTCGCGCCCGCCAGCCTACCTTAACGGCGCGGTTAGCTCGACGAGCTTGACACCGACATCGTCTGAGCTATCCACCCTAACGTCCTATGTGCCATCCCTATACTAACCACCTCGTTGAGAACCAGTTGTGGACCCTCAGATATTCGACGTTTCGCCGAAACAACCGCTGCTTCGTCGCCTATGGTAAGTAATTTCTAGAAAAATCTCTGGGGGTCCAACTCTGCCAAATCCAGTCTCTCTAGGGTGAGGCCCGTGATTCTGCAGCCGTCAAAAAAAACCTAGCTCGATTCCATGACCGGAAGGCAAAGTTATCAAGGTTTTAATTTGCACAGAATTCTCCATCTGCATTCCACAGTGTCGCGCCCGCCAGCCTACCTTAACGGCGCGGTTAGTCGACGAGCTTGACACCGACATCGTCTGAGCTATCCACCCTAACGTCCTATGTGCCATCCCTATACTAACCACCTCGTTGAGAACCAGTTGTGGACCCTCAGATATTCGACGTTTCGCCGAAACAACCGCTGCTTCGTGGCCTATGGTAAGTAATTTCTAGAAAAATCTCTGGGGGTCCAACTCTGCAAATCCAGTCTCTCTAGGGGTGAGGCCCGTGATTCTGCAGCCGTCAAAAAAAACCTAGCTCGATTCCATGACCGGAAGGCAAAGTTATCAAGGTTTTAATTTGCACAGAATTCTCCATCTGCATTCCACAGTGTCGCGCCCGCCAGCCTACCTTAACGGCGCGGTTAGCTCGACGAGCTTGACACCGACATCGTCTGAGCTATCCACCCTAACGTCCTATGTGCCATCCCTATACTAACCACCTCGTTGAGAACCAGTTGTGGACCCTCAGATATTCGACGTTTCGCCGAAACAACCGCTGCTTCGTCGGCCTATGGTAAGTAATTTCTAGAAAAATCTCTGGGGGTCCAACTCTGCAAATCCAGTCTCTCTAGGGTGAGTTCCCGTGATTCTGCAGCCGTCAAAAAAAACCTAGCTCGATTCCATGACCGGAAGGCAAAGTTATCAAGGTTTTAATTTGCACAGAATTCTCCATCTGCATTCCACAGTGTCGCGCCCGCCAGCCTACCTTAACGGCGCGGTTAGTCGACGAGCTTGACACCGACATCGTCTGAGCTATCCACCCTAACGTCCTATGTGCCATCCCTATACTAACCACCTCGTTGAGAACCAGTTGTGGACCCTCAGATATTCGACGTTTCGCCGAAACAACCGCTGCTTCGTGGCCTATGGTAAGTAATTTCTAGAAAAATCTCTGGGGGTCCAACTCTCCAAATCCAGTCTCTCTAGGGGTGAGGCCCGTGATTCTGCAGCCGTCAAAAAAAACCTAGCTCGATTCCATGACCGGAAGGCAAAGTTATCAAGGTTTTAATTTGCACAGAATTCTCCATCTGCATTCCACAGTGTCGCGCCCGCCAGCCTACCTTAACGGCGCGGTTAGCTCGACGAGCTTGACACCGACATCGTCTGAGCTATCCACCCTAACGTCCTATGTGCCATCCCTATACTAACCACCTCGTTGAGAACCAGTTGTGGACCCTCAGATATTCGACGTTTCGCCGAAACAACCGCTGCTTCGTGGCCTATGGTAAGTAATTTCTAGAAAAATCTCTGGGGGTCCAACTCTCCAAATCCAGTCTCTCTAGGGTGAGGCCCGTGATTCTGCAGCCGTCAAAAAAAACCTAGCTCGATTCCATGACCGGAAGGCAAAGTTATCAAGGTTTTAATTTGCACAGAATTCTCCATCTGCATTCCACAGTGTCGCGCCCGCCAGCCTACCTTAACGGCGCGGTTAGTCGACGAGCTTGACACCGACATCGTCTGAGCTATCCACCCTAACGTCCTATGTGCCATCCCTATACTAACCACCTCGTTGAGAACCAGTTGTGGACCCTCAGATATTCGACGTTTCGCCGAAACAACCGCTGCTTCGTGGCCTATGGTAAGTAATTTCTAGAAAAATCTCTGGGGGTCCAACTCTCCAAATCCAGTCTCTCTAGGGGTGAGGCCCGTGATTCTGCAGCCGTCAAAAAAAACCTAGCTCGATTCCATGACCGGAAGGCAAAGTTATCAAGGTTTTAATTTGCACAGAATTCTCCATCTGCATTCCACAGTGTCGCGCCCGCCAGCCTACCTTAACGGCGCGGTTAGTCGACGAGCTTGACACCGACATCGTCTGAGCTATCCACCCTAACGTCCTATGTGCCATCCCTATACTAACCACCTCGTTGAGAACCAGTTGTGGACCCTCAGATATTCGACGTTTCGCCGAAACAACCGCTGCTTCGTGGCCTATGGTAAGTAATTTCTAGAAAAATCTCTGGGGGTCCAACTCTGCAAATCCAGTCTCTCTAGGGGTGAGGCCCGTGATTCTGCAGCCGTCAAAAAAAACCTAGCTCGATTCCATGACCGGAAGGCAAAGTTATCAAGGTTTTAATTTGCACAGAATTCTCCATCTGCATTCCACAGTGTCGCGCCCGCCAGCCTACCTTAACGGCGCGGTTAGCTCGACGAGCTTGACACCGACATCGTCTGAGCTATCCACCCTAACGTCCTATGTGCCATCCCTATACTAACCACCTCGTTGAGAACCAGTTGTGGACCCTCAGATATTCGACGTTTCGCCGAAACAACCGCTGCTTCGTGGCCTATGGTAAGTAATTTCTAGAAAAATCTCTGGGGGTCCAACTCTGCAAATCCAGTCTCTCTAGGGTGAGTCCCGTGATTCTGCAGCCGTCAAAAAAAACCTAGCTCGATTCCATGACCGGAAGGCAAAGTTATCAAGGTTTTAATTTGCACAGAATTCTCCATCTGCATTCCACAGTGTCGCGCCCGCCAGCCTACCTTAACGGCGCGGTTAGTCGACGAGCTTGACACCGACATCGTCTGAGCTATCCACCCTAACGTCCTATGTGCCATCCCTATACTAACCACCTCGTTGAGAACCAGTTGTGGACCCTCAGATATTCGACGTTTCGCCGAAACAACCGCTGCTTCGTGGCCTATGGTAAGTAATTTCTAGAAAAATCTCTGGGGGTCCAACTCTCCAAATCCAGTCTCTCTAGGGTGAGGCCCGTGATTCTGCAGCCGTCAAAAAAAACCTAGCTCGATTCCATGACCGGAAGGCAAAGTTATCAAGGTTTTAATTTGCACAGAATTCTCCATCTGCATTCCACAGTGTCGCGCCCGCCAGCCTACCTTAACGGCGCGGTTAGTCGACGAGCTTGACACCGACATCGTCTGAGCTATCCACCCTAACGTCCTATGTGCCATCCCTATACTAACCACCTCGTTGAGAACCAGTTGTGGACCCTCAGATATTCGACGTTTCGCCGAAACAACCGCTGCTTCGTGGCCTATGGTTAGTAATTTCTAGAAAAATCTCTGGGGGTCCAACTCTGCAAATCCAGTCTCTCTAGGGGTGAGGCCCGTGATTCTGCAGCCGTCAAAAAAAACCTAGCTCGATTCCATGACCGGAAGGCAAAGTTATCAAGGTTTTAATTTGCACAGAATTCTCCATCTGCATTCCACAGTGTCGCGCCCGCCAGCCTACCTTAACGGCGCGGTTAGTCGACGAGCTTGACACCGACATCGTCTGAGCTATCCACCCTAACGTCCTATGTGCCATCCCTATACTAACCACCTCGTTGAGAACCAGTTGTGGACCCTCAGATATTCGACGTTTCGCCGAAACAACCGCTGCTTCGTGGCCTATGGTAAGTAATTTCTAGAAAAATCTCTGGGGGTCCAACTCTGCAAATCCAGTCTCTCTAGGGTGAGGCCCGTGATTCTGCAGCCGTCAAAAAAAACCTAGCTCGATTCCATGACCGGAAGGCAAAGTTATCAAGGTTTTAATTTGCACAGAATTCTCCATCTGCATTCCACAGTGTCGCGCCCGCCAGCCTACCTTAACGGCGCGGTTAGTCGACGAGCTTGACACCGACATCGTCTGAGCTATCCACCCTAACGTCCTATGTGCCATCCCTATACTAACCACCTCGTTGAGAACCAGTTGTGGACCCTCAGATATTCGACGTTTCGCCGAAACAACCGCTGCTTCGTGGCCTATGGTAAGTAATTTCTAGAAAAATCTCTGGGGGTCCAACTCTGCAAATCCAGTCTCTCTAGGGGTGAGGCCCGTGATTCTGCAGCCGTCAAAAAAAACCTAGCTCGATTCCATGACCGGAAGGCAAAGTTATCAAGGTTTTAATTTGCACAGAATTCTCCATCTGCATTCCACAGTGTCGCGCCCGCCAGCCTACCTTAACGGCGCGGTTAGCTCGACGAGCTTGACACCGACATCGTCTGAGCTATCCACCCTAACGTCCTATGTGCCATCCCTATACTAACCACCTCGTTGAGAACCAGTTGTGGACCCTCAGATATTCGACGTTTCGCCGAAACAACCGCTGCTTCGTCGGCCTATGGTAAGTAATTTCTAGAAAAATCTCTGGGGGTCCAACTCTGCAAATCCAGTCTCTCTAGGGTGAGGTCCCGTGATTCTGCAGCCGTCAAAAAAAACCTAGCTCGATTCCATGACCGGAAGGCAAAGTTATCAAGGTTTTAATTTGCACAGAATTCTCCATCTGCATTCCACAGTGTCGCGCCCGCCAGCCTACCTTAACGGCGCGGTTAGTCGACGAGCTTGACACCGACATCGTCTGAGCTATCCACCCTAACGTCCTATGTGCCATCCCTATACTAACCACCTCGTTGAGAACCAGTTGTGGACCCTCAGATATTCGACGTTTCGCCGAAACAACCGCTGCTTCGTGGCCTATGGTAAGTAATTTCTAGAAAAATCTCTGGGGGTCCAACTCTCCAAATCCAGTCTCTCTAGGGTGAGGCCCGTGATTCTGCAGCCGTCAAAAAAAACCTAGCTCGATTCCATGACCGGAAGGCAAAGTTATCAAGGTTTTAATTTGCACAGAATTCTCCATCTGCATTCCACAGTGTCGCGCCCGCCAGCCTACCTTAACGGCGCGGTTAGTCGACGAGCTTGACACCGACATCGTCTGATGCTATCCACCCTAACGTCCTATGTGCCATCCCTATACTAACCACCTCGTTGAGAACCAGTTGTGGACCCTCAGATATTCGACGTTTCGCCGAAACAACCGCTGCTTCGTGGCCTATGGTAAGTAATTTCTAGAAAAATCTCTGGGGGTCCAACTCTGCAAATCCAGTCTCTCTAGGGTGAGGCCCGTGATTCTGCAGCCGTCAAAAAAAACCTAGCTCGATTCCATGACCGGAAGGCAAAGTTATCAAGGTTTTAATTTGCACAGAATTCTCCATCTGCATTCCACAGTGTCGCGCCCGCCAGCCTACCTTAACGGCGCGGTTAGCTCGACGAGCTTGACACCGACATCGTCTGAGCTATCCACCCTAACGTCCTATGTGCCATCCCTATACTAACCACCTCGTTGAGAACCAGTTGTGGACCCTCAGATATTCGACGTTTCGCCGAAACAACCGCTGCTTCGTGGCCTATGGTAAGTAATTTCTAGAAAAATCTCTGGGGGTCCAACTCTGCAAATCCAGTCTCTCTAGGGTGAGTCCCGTGATTCTGCAGCCGTCAAAAAAAACCTAGCTCGATTCCATGACCGGAAGGCAAAGTTATCAAGGTTTTAATTTGCACAGAATTCTCCATCTGCATTCCACAGTGTCGCGCCCGCCAGCCTACCTTAACGGCGCGGTTAGTCGACGAGCTTGACACCGACATCGTCTGAGCTATCCACCCTAACGTCCTATGTGCCATCCCTATACTAACCACCTCGTTGAGAACCAGTTGTGGACCCTCAGATATTCGACGTTTCGCCGAAACAACCGCTGCTTCGTGGCCTATGGTAAGTAATTTCTAGAAAAATCTCTGGGGGTCCAACTCTGCAAATCCAGTCTCTCTATGGTGAGTCCCGTGATTCTGCAGCCGTCGAAAAAAAACCTAGCTCGATTCCATGACCGGAAGGCAAAGTTATCAAGGTTTTAATTTGCACAGAATTCTCCATCTGCATTCCACAGTGTCGCTGCCCGCCAGCCTACCTTAACGGCGCGGTTAGTCGACGAGCTTGACACCGACATCGTCTGAGCTATCCACCCTAACGTCCTATGTGCCATCCCTATACTAACCACCTCGTTGAGAACCAGTTGTGGACCCTCAGATATTCGACGTTTCGCCGAAACAACCGCTGCTTCGTGGCCTATGGTAAGTAATTTCTAGAAAAATCTCTGGGGGTCCAACTCTCCAAATCCAGTCTCTCTAGGGTGAGGCCCGTGATTCTGCAGCCGTCAAAAAAAACCTAGCTCGATTCCATGACCGGAAGGCAAAGTTATCAAGGTTTTAATTTGCACAGAATTCTCCATCTGCATTCCACAGTGTCGCGCCCGCCAGCCTACCTTAACGGCGCGGTTAGTCGACGAGCTTGACACCGACATCGTCTGATGCTATCCACCCTAACGTCCTATGTGCCATCCCTATACTAACCACCTCGTTGAGAACCAGTTGTGGACCCTCAGATATTCGACGTTTCGCCGAAACAACCGCTGCTTACGTGGCCTATGGTTAGTAATTTCTAGAAAAATCTCTGGGGGTCCAACTCTGCAAATCCAGTCTCTCTAGGGGTGAGGCCCGTGATTCTGCAGCCGTCAAAAAAAACCTAGCTCGATTCCATGACCGGAAGGCAAAGTTATCAAGGTTTTAATTTGCACAGAATTCTCCATCTGCATTCCACAGTGTCGCGCCCGCCAGCCTACCTTAACGGCGCGGTTGCTCGACGAGCTTGACACCGACATCGTCTGAGCTATCCACCCTAACGTCCTATGTGCCATCCCTATACTAACCACCTCGTTGAGAACCAGTTGTGGACCCTCAGATATTCGACGTTTCGCCGAAACAACCGCTGCTTCGTCGCCTATGGTAAGTAATTTCTAGAAAAATCTCTGGGGGTCCAACTCTGCAAATCCAGTCTCTCTATGGTGAGTTCCAGTGATTCTGCAGCCGTGAAAAAAAACCTAGCTCGATTCCATGACCGGAAGGCAAAGTTATCAAGGTTTTAATTTGCACAGAATTCTCCATCTGCATTCCACAGTGTCGTGCCCGCCAGCCTACCTTAACGGCGCGGTTAGTCGACGAGCTTGACACCGACATCGTCTGAGCTATCCACCCTAACGTCCTATGTGCCATCCCTATACTAACCACCTCGTTGAGAACCAGTTGTGGACCCTCAGATATTCGACGTTTCGCCGAAACAACCGCTGCTTCGTGGCCTATGGTAAGTAATTTCTAGAAAAATCTCTGGGGGTCCAACTCTCCAAATCCAGTCTCTCTAGGGTGAGGCCCGTGATTCTGCAGCCGTCAAAAAAAACCTAGCTCGATTCCATGACCGGAAGGCAAAGTTATCAAGGTTTTAATTTGCACAGAATTCTCCATCTGCATTCCACAGTGTCGCGCCCGCCAGCCTACCTTAACGGCGCGGTTAGTCGACGACGCTTGACACCGACATCGTCTGATGCTATCCACCCTAACGTCCTATGTGCCATCCCTATACTAACCACCTCGTTGAGAACCAGTTGTGGACCCTCAGATATTCGACGTTTCGCCGAAACAACCGCTGCTTACGTGGCCTATGGTAGTAATTTCTAGAAAAATCTCTGGGGGTCCAACTCTGCAAATCCAGTCTCTCTAGGGTGAGGCCCGTGATTCTGCAGCCGTCAAAAAAAACCTAGCTCGATTCCATGACCGGAAGGCAAAGTTATCAAGGTTTTAATTTGCACAGAATTCTCCATCTGCATTCCACAGTGTCGCGCCCGCCAGCCTACCTTAACGGCGCGGTTAGCTCGACGAGCTTGACACCGACATCGTCTGAGCTATCCACCCTAACGTCCTATGTGCCATCCCTATACTAACCACCTCGTTGAGAACCAGTTGTGGACCCTCAGATATTCGACGTTTCGCCGAAACAACCGCTGCTTCGTGGCCTATGGTAAGTAATTTCTAGAAAAATCTCTGGGGGTCCAACTCTGCAAATCCAGTCTCTCTAGGGTGAGGCCCGTGATTCTGCAGCCGTCAAAAAAAACCTAGCTCGATTCCATGACCGGAAGGCAAAGTTATCAAGGTTTTAATTTGCACAGAATTCTCCATCTGCATTCCACAGTGTCGCGCCCGCCAGCCTACCTTAACGGCGCGGTTAGTCGACGAGCTTGACACCGACATCGTCTGAGCTATCCACCCTAACGTCCTATGTGCCATCCCTATACTAACCACCTCGTTGAGAACCAGTTGTGGACCCTCAGATATTCGACGTTTCGCCGAAACAACCGCTGCTTCGTGGCCTATGGTAAGTAATTTCTAGAAAAATCTCTGGGGGTCCAACTCTCCAAATCCAGTCTCTCTAGGGTGAGGCCCGTGATTCTGCAGCCGTCAAAAAAAACCTAGCTCGATTCCATGACCGGAAGGCAAAGTTATCAAGGTTTTAATTTGCACAGAATTCTCCATCTGCATTCCACAGTGTCGCGCCCGCCAGCCTACCTTAACGGCGCGGTTAGTCGACGACGCTTGACACCGACATCGTCTGAGCTATCCACCCTAACGTCCTATGTGCCATCCCTATACTAACCACCTCGTTGAGAACCAGTTGTGGACCCTCAGATATTCGACGTTTCGCCGAAACAACCGCTGCTTCGTGGCCTATGGTAAGTAATTTCTAGAAAAATCTCTGGGGGTCCAACTCTGCAAATCCAGTCTCTCTAGGGTGAGGCCCGTGATTCTGCAGCCGTCAAAAAAAACCTAGCTCGATTCCATGACCGGAAGGCAAAGTTATCAAGGTTTTAATTTGCACAGAATTCTCCATCTGCATTCCACAGTGTCGCGCCCGCCAGCCTACCTTAACGGCGCGGTTAGCTCGACGAGCTTGACACCGACATCGTCTGAGCTATCCACCCTAACGTCCTATGTGCCATCCCTATACTAACCACCTCGTTGAGAACCAGTTGTGGACCCTCAGATATTCGACGTTTCGCCGAAACAACCGCTGCTTCGTGGCCTATGGTAAGTAATTTCTAGAAAAATCTCTGGGGGTCCAACTCTGCAAATCCAGTCTCTCTAGGGTGAGGCCCGTGATTCTGCAGCCGTCAAAAAAAACCTAGCTCGATTCCATGACCGGAAGGCAAAGTTATCAAGGTTTTAATTTGCACAGAATTCTCCATCTGCATTCCACAGTGTCGCGCCCGCCAGCCTACCTTAACGGCGCGGTTAGTCGACGACGCTTGACACCGACATCGTCTATGCTATCCACCCTAACGTCCTATGTGCCATCCCTATACTAACCACCTCGTTGAGAACCAGTTGTGGACCCTCAGATATTCGACGTTTCGCCGAAACAACCGCTAGCTTCGTGGCCTATGGTAGTAATTTCTAGAAAAATCTCTGGGGGTCCAACTCTGCAAATCCAGTCTCTCTAGGGGTGAGGCCCGTGATTCTGCAGCCGTCAAAAAAAACCTAGCTCGATTCCATGACCGGAAGGCAAAGTTATCAAGGTTTTAATTTGCACAGAATTCTCCATCTGCATTCCACAGTGTCGCGCCCGCCAGCCTACCTTAACGGCGCGGTTAGCTCGACGAGCTTGACACCGACATCGTCTGAGCTATCCACCCTAACGTCCTATGTGCCATCCCTATACTAACCACCTCGTTGAGAACCAGTTGTGGACCCTCAGATATTCGACGTTTCGCCGAAACAACCGCTGCTTCGTGGCCTATGGTAAGTAATTTCTAGAAAAATCTCTGGGGGTCCAACTCTGCAAATCCAGTCTCTCTAGGGTGAGGCCCGTGATTCTGCAGCCGTCAAAAAAAACCTAGCTCGATTCCATGACCGGAAGGCAAAGTTATCAAGGTTTTAATTTGCACAGAATTCTCCATCTGCATTCCACAGTGTCGCGCCCGCCAGCCTACCTTAACGGCGCGGTTAGTCGACGAGCTTGACACCGACATCGTCTGAGCTATCCACCCTAACGTCCTATGTGCCATCCCTATACTAACCACCTCGTTGAGAACCAGTTGTGGACCCTCAGATATTCGACGTTTCGCCGAAACAACCGCTGCTTCGTGGCCTATGGTAAGTAATTTCTAGAAAAATCTCTGGGGGTCCAACTCTCCAAATCCAGTCTCTCTAGGGTGAGGCCCGTGATTCTGCAGCCGTCAAAAAAAACCTAGCTCGATTCCATGACCGGAAGGCAAAGTTATCAAGGTTTTAATTTGCACAGAATTCTCCATCTGCATTCCACAGTGTCGCGCCCGCCAGCCTACCTTAACGGCGCGGTTAGTCGACGAGCTTGACACCGACATCGTCTGAGCTATCCACCCTAACGTCCTATGTGCCATCCCTATACTAACCACCTCGTTGAGAACCAGTTGTGGACCCTCAGATATTCGACGTTTCGCCGAAACAACCGCTGCTTCGTGGCCTATGGTAAGTAATTTCTAGAAAAATCTCTGGGGGTCCAACTCTCCAAATCCAGTCTCTCTAGGGTGAGGCCCGTGATTCTGCAGCCGTCAAAAAAAACCTAGCTCGATTCCATGACCGGAAGGCAAAGTTATCAAGGTTTTAATTTGCACAGAATTCTCCATCTGCATTCCACAGTGTCGCGCCCGCCAGCCTACCTTAACGGCGCGGTTAGTCGACGCGCTTGACACCGACATCGTCTATGCTATCCACCCTAACGTCCTATGTGCCATCCCTATACTAACCACCTCGTTGAGAACCAGTTGTGGACCCTCAGATATTCGACGTTTCGCCGAAACAACCGCTGCTTACGTGGCCTATGGTAGTAATTTCTAGAAAAATCTCTGGGGGTCCAACTCTGCAAATCCAGTCTCTCTAGGGGTGAGGCCCGTGATTCTGCAGCCGTCAAAAAAAACCTAGCTCGATTCCATGACCGGAAGGCAAAGTTATCAAGGTTTTAATTTGCACAGAATTCTCCATCTGCATTCCACAGTGTCGCGCCCGCCAGCCTACCTTAACGGCGCGGTTAGCTCGACGAGCTTGACACCGACATCGTCTGAGCTATCCACCCTAACGTCCTATGTGCCATCCCTATACTAACCACCTCGTTGAGAACCAGTTGTGGACCCTCAGATATTCGACGTTTCGCCGAAACAACCGCTGCTTCGTGGCCTATGGTAAGTAATTTCTAGAAAAATCTCTGGGGGTCCAACTCTGCAAATCCAGTCTCTCTAGGGTGAGGCCCGTGATTCTGCAGCCGTCAAAAAAAACCTAGCTCGATTCCATGACCGGAAGGCAAAGTTATCAAGGTTTTAATTTGCACAGAATTCTCCATCTGCATTCCACAGTGTCGCGCCCGCCAGCCTACCTTAACGGCGCGGTTAGTCGACGCGCTTGACACCGACATCGTCTGAGCTATCCACCCTAACGTCCTATGTGCCATCCCTATACTAACCACCTCGTTGAGAACCAGTTGTGGACCCTCAGATATTCGACGTTTCGCCGAAACAACCGCTGCTTCGTGGCCTATGGTAAGTAATTTCTAGAAAAATCTCTGGGGGTCCAACTCTCCAAATCCAGTCTCTCTAGGGTGAGGCCCGTGATTCTGCAGCCGTCAAAAAAAACCTAGCTCGATTCCATGACCGGAAGGCAAAGTTATCAAGGTTTTAATTTGCACAGAATTCTCCATCTGCATTCCACAGTGTCGCGCCCGCCAGCCTACCTTAACGGCGCGGTTAGTCGACGCGCTTGACACCGACATCGTCTGAGCTATCCACCCTAACGTCCTATGTGCCATCCCTATACTAACCACCTCGTTGAGAACCAGTTGTGGACCCTCAGATATTCGACGTTTCGCCGAAACAACCGCTGCTTCGTGGCCTATGGTAAGTAATTTCTAGAAAAATCTCTGGGGGTCCAACTCTCCAAATCCAGTCTCTCTAGGGTGAGGCCCGTGATTCTGCAGCCGTCAAAAAAAACCTAGCTCGATTCCATGACCGGAAGGCAAAGTTATCAAGGTTTTAATTTGCACAGAATTCTCCATCTGCATTCCACAGTGTCGCGCCCGCCAGCCTACCTTAACGGCGCGGTTAGTCGACGAGCTTGACACCGACATCGTCTATGCTATCCACCCTAACGTCCTATGTGCCATCCCTATACTAACCACCTCGTTGAGAACCAGTTGTGGACCCTCAGATATTCGACGTTTCGCCGAAACAACCGCTGCTTCGTGGCCTATGGTAAGTAATTTCTAGAAAAATCTCTGGGGGTCCAACTCTGCAAATCCAGTCTCTCTAGGGTGAGGCCCGTGATTCTGCAGCCGTCAAAAAAAACCTAGCTCGATTCCATGACCGGAAGGCAAAGTTATCAAGGTTTTAATTTGCACAGAATTCTCCATCTGCATTCCACAGTGTCGCGCCCGCCAGCCTACCTTAACGGCGCGGTTAGTCGACGCGCTTGACACCGACATCGTCTGAGCTATCCACCCTAACGTCCTATGTGCCATCCCTATACTAACCACCTCGTTGAGAACCAGTTGTGGACCCTCAGATATTCGACGTTTCGCCGAAACAACCGCTGCTTCGTGGCCTATGGTAAGTAATTTCTAGAAAAATCTCTGGGGGTCCAACTCTCCAAATCCAGTCTCTCTAGGGTGAGGCCCGTGATTCTGCAGCCGTCAAAAAAAACCTAGCTCGATTCCATGACCGGAAGGCAAAGTTATCAAGGTTTTAATTTGCACAGAATTCTCCATCTGCATTCCACAGTGTCGCGCCCGCCAGCCTACCTTAACGGCGCGGTTAGTCGACGCGCTTGACACCGACATCGTCTGAGCTATCCACCCTAACGTCCTATGTGCCATCCCTATACTAACCACCTCGTTGAAAACCAGTTGTGGACCCTCAGATATTCGACGTTTCGCCGAAACAACCGCTGCTTCGTGGCCTATGGTAAGTAATTTCTAGAAAAATCTCTGGGGGTCCAACTCTCCAAATCCAGTCTCTCTAGGGTGAGGCCCGTGATTCTGCAGCCGTCAAAAAAAACCTAGCTCGATTCCATGACCGGAAGGCAAAGTTATCAAGGTTTTAATTTGCACAGAATTCTCCATCTGCATTCCACAGTGTCGCGCCCGCCAGCCTACCTTAACGGCGCGGTTAGTCGACGCGCTTGACACCGACATCGTCTAAGCTATCCACCCTAACGTCCTATGTGCCATCCCTATACTAACCACCTCGTTGAAAACCAGTTGTGGACCCTCAGATATTCGACGTTTCGCCGAAACAACCGCTGCTTCGTGGCCTATGGTAAGTAATTTCTAGAAAAATCTCTGGGGGTCCAACTCTCCAAATCCAGTCTCTCTAGGGTGAGGCCCGTGATTCTGCAGCCGTCAAAAAAAACCTAGCTCGATTCCATGACCGGAAGGCAAAGTTATCAAGGTTTTAATTTGCACAGAATTCTCCATCTGCATTCCACAGTGTCGCGCCCGCCAGCCTACCTTAACGGCGCGGTTAGTCGACGCGCTTGACACCGACATCGTCTAGCTATCCACCCTAACGTCCTATGTGCCATCCCTATACTAACCACCTCGTTGAAAACCAGTTGTGGACCCTCAGATATTCGACGTTTCGCCGAAACAACCGCTGCTTCGTGGCCTATGGTAAGTAATTTCTAGAAAAATCTCTGGGGTCCAACTCTCCAAATCCAGTCTCTCTAGGGTGAGGCCCGTGATTCTGCAGCCGTCAAAAAAAACCTAGCTCGATTCCATGACCGGAAGGCAAAGTTATCAAGGTTTTAATTTGCACAGAATTCTCCATCTGCATTCCACAGTGTCGTGCACAGCCAGCCTACCTTAACGGCGCGGTTAGTCGACGCGCTTGACACTGACATCGTCTAAGCTATCCACCCTAACTTCCTATGTGCCATCCCTATACTAACCACCTCGTTGAAAACCAGTTGTGGACCCTCAGATATTCGACGTTTCGCCGAAACAACCGCTGCTTCGTGGCCTATGGTAAGTAATTTCTAGAAAAATCTCTGGGGGTCCAACTCTCCAAATCCAGTCTCTCTAGGGTGAGGCCCGTGATTCTGCAGCCGTCAAAAGAAACCTAGCTCGATTCCATGACCGGAAGGCAAAGTTATCAAGGTTTTAATTTGCACAGAATTCTCCATCTGCATTCCACAGTGTCGCGCCCACCAGCCTACCTTAACGGCGCGGTTAGTCGACGCGCTTGACACCTGACATCGTCTAAGCTATCCACCCTAACTTCCTATGTGCCATCCCTATACTAACCACCTCGTTGAAAACCAGTTGTGGACCCTCAGATATTCGACGTTTTGCCAAAACAACCGCTGCTTCGTGGCCTACGGTAAGTAATTTCTAGAAAAATCTCTGAGGGTCCAACTCTCCAAATCCAGTCTCTCTAGGGTGAGGCCCATGATTCTGCAGCCGTCAAGAAAAACATAGCTCGATTCCATGACCGGAAGGAAAAGTTATCAAGGTTTTAATTTGCATAGAATTCTCCATCTGCATTCCACAGTGTCGCGCCCGCCAGCCTACCTTAACGGCGCGGTTAGTCGACGCGCTTGACACCGACATCGTCTAAGCTATCCACCCTAACTTCCTATGTGCCTTCCCTATACTAACCACCTCGTTGAAAACCAGTTGTGGACCCTCAGATATTCGACGTTTCGCCGAAACAACCGCTGCTTCGTGGCCTACGGTAAGTAATTTCTAGAAAAATCTCTGGGGGTCCAACTCTCCAAATCCAGTCTCTCTAGGGTGTGGCCCGTGATTCAATAGCCGTCAAAAAAAACCTAGCTCGATTCCATGACCGGAAGGCAATGTTATCAAGGTTTTAATTTGCACAGAATTCTCCATCTGCATTCCACAGTGTCGCGCCCGCCAGCCTACCTTAACGGCCCGGTTAGTCGACGCGCTTGACACCGACATCGTCTAAGCTATCCACCCTAACGTCCTATGTGCCATCCCTATACTAACCACCTCGTTGAAAACCAGTTGTGGACCCTCAGATATTCGACGTTTCGCCGAAACAACCGCTGCTTCGTGGCCTATGGTAAGTAATTTCTATGAAAAATCTCTGGGGGTCCAACTCTCCAAATCCAGTCTCTCTAGGGTGAGGCCCGTGATTCTGCAAGCCGTCAAAAAAAACCTAGCTCGATTCCATGACCGGAAGGCAAAGTTATCAAGGTTTTAATTTGCACAGAATTCTCCATCTAGCATTCCCACAGTGTAGCGCCCGCCAGCCTACCTTAAGGGCGCGGTTAGTCGACGCGCTCGACACCGACATCGTCTAAGCTATCCACCCTAACTTCCTATGTGCCATCCCTATACTAACCACCTCGTTGAAAACCAGCTGTGGACACTCAGATATTCGACATTTCGCCGAAACAACCGCTGCTTCGTGGCCTATGGTAAGTAATTTCTAGAAACATCTCTGGGGGTCCAACTCTCCAAATCCAGACTCTCTAGGGTGAGGCCCGTGATTCTGAAGCCGTCAAAAAAAACTTAGGTCGATTCCATGACCGGAAGGCAAAGTTATCAAGGTTTTAATTTGCATAGAATTCTCCATCTGCATTCCACAGTGTCGCGCCCGCAAGCCTACCTTAACGGCGCGGTTAGTCGACGCGCTTGACATCGCCATCATCTAAGCTATCCACCCTAACGTCCTATGTGCCATCCCTATACTAACCACATCGATGAAAACCAGTTGTGGACCCTCAGATATTTGACGTTTTGCCGAAACAACCGCTACTTCGTGGCCTATGGTAAGTAATTTCTAGAAACATCTCTGGGGGTCCAACTCTCCAAATCCAGACTCTCTAGGGTGAGGCCCGTGATTCTGAAGCCGTCAAAAAAAACTTAGCTCGATTCCATGACCGGAAGGCAAAGTTATCAAGGTTTTAATTTGCACAGAATTCTCCATCTGCATTCCACAGTGTCGCGCCCGCAAGCCTACCTTAACGGCGCGGTTAGTCGACGCGCTTGACATCGCCATCGTCTAAGCTATCCACCCTAACGTCCTATGTGCCATCCCTATACTAACCACATCGATGAAAACCAGTTGTGGACCCTCAGATATTTGACGTTTTGCCGAAACAACCGCTGCTTCGTGGCCTATGGTAAGTAATCTCGTTGAAAATTTCTGGGGGTCGAACTATCCAAATCCAGTCTCTCTAGGGTGAGGCCCGTGATTCTGCAGCTGTCAAAAAAAACCTAGCTCGATTCCATGACCGGAATGCAAAGTTATCAAGGTTTTAATTTGCACAGAATTCTCCATCTGCATTCCACAGTGTCGCGCCCGCCAGCCTACCTTAACGGCGCGGTTAGTCGACGCGCTTGACACCAACATCATCTAAGCTTTCCACCCTAACGTCCTATGTGCCATCCCTATGCTAACCACCTCGTTGAAAACCAGTTGTGGACCCTCAGATATTCGACGTTTTGCCGAAAGAACCGCTGCTTCGTGGCCTATGGTAAGTAATCTCGTTGAAAATCTCTGGGGGTCGAACTCTCCAAATCCAGTCTCTCTAGGGTGAGGCCCGTGATTCTGAAGCCGTCAAGAAAAACCTAGCTCGATTCCAAGACCGGAAGGCAAAGTTATCAAGGTTTTAATTTGCACAGAATTCTCCATCTGCATTCCACAGTGTCGCGCCCGCCAGCCAACCTTAACGGCGCGGTTAGTCGACGCGCTTGACACTGACATCGTCAAAGCTATCCACCCTAACATCCTATGTGCCATCCCTATGCTAACCACCTCGTTGAAAACCAGTTGTGGACCCTCAGATATTCGACGTTTCGCCGAAACAACCGCTGCATCGTGGCCTATGGTAAGTAATCTCGTTGAAAATCTCTGGGGGTCGAACTCTCCAAATCCAGTCTCTCTAGGGTGAGGCCCGTGATTCTAAAGCCGTCAAGAAAAACCTAGCTCGATTCCAAGACCGGAAGGCAAAGTTATCAAGGTTTTAATTTGCACAGAATTCTCCATCTGCATTCCACAGTGTCGCGCACACCAGCCTACCTTAACGGCGCGGTTAGTCGACGCGCTTGACACCTGACATCGTCTAAGCTATCCACCCTAACTTCCTATGTGCCATCCCTATACTAACCACCTCGTTGAAAACCAGTTGTGGACCCTCAGATATTCGACGTTTTGCCAAAACAACCGCTGCTTCGTGGCCTACGGTAAGTAATTTCTAGAAAAATCTCTGAGGGTCCAACTCTCCAAATCCAGTCTCTCTAGGGTGAGGCCCATGATTCTGCAGCCGTCAAGAAAAACATAGCTCGATTCCATGACCGGAAGGAAAAGTTATCAAGGTTTTAATTTGCATAGAATTCTCCATCTGCATTCCACAGTGTCGCGCCCGCCAGCCTACCTTAACGGCGCCGTTAGTCGACGCGCTTGACACCGACATCGTCTAAGCTATCCACCCTAACTTCCTATGTGCCTTCCCTATACTAACCATGTAACATCCCGGCCTAGGGCTTAATAGGATTAATAGAATACTCATATCAACAAGTTGCAACTTCTTTTCCAGAAGCCAATCTCCAAAGAACTCCAGGGTTAAGCGTGCTTGGCCTGGAGCAATTTGGGATGGGTGACCGACCGGGAAATTCTTCCCGGGTGCACACTGAGTGAGGACAAAGTGTGCAGAAAAGACATGTGTTGGTCTGTGAGGGCAGTCTATGACCTATGAAAGCTATCAGATGTAAGTGGGCCCGGCCTGGGGAAGGCGGGACGTTACAAAGTGGTATCAGAGCCGACTCTCGCGGTTTCACGGGCGCGTGTGTCGCAGTTGCGCAGGCATGGTGCGCATGGCTGGTGTGGACCTGGTGTGGTCACACAGCATGGCACATGCGCTGGCACTGGACATGGGTGTGTCGCAGTTGCGCAGGCATGGTGTGCATGGCTGGTGTGGACCCGGTATGGTCACACAGCATGGCACATGCGCTGGCACTGGACACACGGACGTGGCCAAGAGAGGACGTTCCTGGCCTAGGGTTGATCGACGGGGGCGTCGATCTCTCTTAAGGGGGTGAGGGTGTAACATCCCGGCCTAGGGCTTAATAGGATTAATAGAATACTCATATCAACAAGTTGCAACTTCTTTTCCGGAAGCCAATCTCCAAAGAACTCCAGGGTTAAGCGTGCTTGGCTTGGAGCAATTTGGGATGGATGACCGACCGGGAAATTCTTCCCGGGTGCACACGAGTGAGGACAAAGTGTGCAGAAAAGACATGTGTTGGTCTGTGAGGGCAGTCTATGACCTATGAAAGCTATCAGATGTAAGTGGGCCCGGCCTGGGGAAGGCGGGACGTTACAAACCACCTCGTTGAAAACCAGTTGTGGAACCTTAGATATTCGACGTTTCGCCGAAACAACCGCTGCTTCATGGCCTACGGTAAGTAATTTGTAGGAAAATCTCTGGGGGTCCAATTCTCCAAATCCAGTCTCTCTAGGGTGTGGCCCGTGATTCAATAGCCGTCAAAAAAAACCTAGCTCGATTCCATGACCGGAAGGCAATGTCATCAAGGTTTTAATTTGCACAGAATTCTCCATCTGCATTCCAGAGTGTCGCGCCCGCCAGCCAACCTTAACGGCCCGGTTAGTCGACGCGCTTGACACCGACATCGTCTAAGCTATCCACCCTAACGTCCTATGTGCCATGCCTATACTAACCACCTCGTCGAAAACCAGTTGTGGACCCTCAGATATTCGACGTTTCGCCGAAACAACCGCTGCTTCGTGCCCTATGGTAAGTAATCTCATTGAAAATCTCTGGGGGTCCAATTCTCCAAATCCAGTCTCTCTAGGGTGAGGCCCGTGATTCTGAAGCTGTCAAGAAAAACCTAGCTCGATTCCATGACCGGAAGGCCAAGTTATCAAGGTTTTAATTTGCACAGAATTCTCCATCTACATCCCACAGTGTAGCGCCCGCCAGCCAACCTTAAGGGCGCGGTTAGTCGACGCGCTCGACACCGACATCGTCTAAGCTATCCACCCTAACTTCCTATGTGCCATCCCTATACTAACCACCTCGTTGAAAACCAGCTGTGGACACTCAGATATTCGACATTTCGCCGAAACAACCGCTGCTTCGTGGCCTATGGTAAGTAATTTCTAGAAACATCTCTGGGGGTCCAACTCTCCAAATCCAGACTCTCTAGGGTGAGGCCCGTGATTCTGAAGCCGTCAAAAAAAACTTAGGTCGATTCCATGACCGGAAGGCAAAGTTATCAAGGTTTTAATTTGCATAGAATTCTCCATCTGCATTCCACAGTGTCGCGCCCGCAAGCCTACCTTAACGGCGCGGTTAGTCGACGCGCTTGACATCGCCATCATCTAAGCTATCCACCCTAACGTCCTATGTGCCATCCCTATACTAACCACATCGATGAAAACCAGTTGTGGACCCTCAGATATTTGACGTTTTGCCGAAACAACCGCTACTTCGTGGCCTATGGTAAGTAATTTCTAGAAACATCTCTGGGGGTCCAATTCTCCAAATCCAGACTCTCTAGGGTGAGGCCCGTGATTCTGAAGCCGTCAAAAAAAACTTAGCTCGATTCCATGACCGGAAGGCAAAGTTATCAAGGTTTTAATTTGCACAGAATTCTCCATCTGCATTCCACAGTGTCGCGCCCGCAAGCCTACCTTAACGGCGCGGTTAGTCGACGCGCTTGACATCGCCATCGTCTAAGCTATCCACCCTAACGTCCTATGTGCCATCCCTATACTAACCACATCGATGAAAACCAGTTGTGGACCCTCAGATATTTGACGTTTTGCCGAAACAACCGCTGCTTCGTGGCCTATGGTAAGTAATCTCGTTGAAAATTTCTGGGGGTCGAACTGTCCAAATCCAGTCTCTCTAGGGTGAGGCCCGTGATTCTGCAGCTGTCAAAAAAAACCTAGCTCGATTCCATGACCGGAATGCAAAGTTATCAAGGTTTTAATTTGCACAGAATTCTCCATCTGCATTCCACAGTGTCGCGCCCGCCAGCCTACCTTAACGGCGCGGTTAGTCGACGCGCTTGACACCAACATCATCTAAGCTTTCCACCCTAACGTCCTATGTGCCATCCCTATGCTAACCACCTCGTTGAAAACCAGTTGTGGACCCTCAGATATTCGACGTTTTGCCGAAAGAACCGCTGCTTCGTGGCCTATGGTAAGTAATCTCGTTGAAAATCTCTGGGGGTCGAACTCTCCAAATCCAGTCTCTCTAGGGTGAGGCCCGTGATTCTGAAGCCGTCAAGAAAAACCTAGCTCGATTCCAAGACCGGAAGGCAAAGTTATCAAGGTTTTAATTTGCACAGAATTCTCCATCTGCATTCCACAGTGTCGCGCCCGCCAGCCAACCTTAACGGCGCGGTTAGTCGACGCGCTTGACACTGACATCGTCAAAGCTATCCACCCTAACATCCTATGTGCCATCCCTATGCTAACCACCTTGTTGAAAACCAGTTGTGGACCCTCAGATATTCGACGTTTCGCCGAAACAACCGCCGCATCGTGGCCTATGGTAAGTAATCTCGTTGAAAATCTCTGGGGGTCGAACTCTCCAAATCCAGTCTCTCTAGGGTGAGGCCCGTGATTCTAAAGCCGTCAAGAAAAACCTAGCTCGATTCCAAGACCGGAAGGCAAAGTTATCAAGGTTTTAATTTGCACAGAATTCTCCATCTGCATTCCACAGTGTCGCGCCCGCCAGCCTACCTTAGTGGCGCGGTTAGTTGACGAGCTTGACACCGACATCATCTGAGCTATCCACCCTAACATCCTATGTGCCATTCCTATGCAAACCACCTCGTTGAAAACCAGTTGTGGACCCTCAGATATTCGACGTTTTGCCGAAACAACCGCTGCTTCGTGGCCTATGGTAAGTAATCTCGTTAAAAATCTCTGGGGGTCCAACTCTCCAAATCCAGTCTCTCTAAGGTGAGGCCCGTGATTCTGCAGCCGTCAAAAAAAACCTACCTCGATTCCATGACCGGAAGGCAAAGTTATCAAGGTTTTAATTTGCACAGAATTCTCCATCTGCATTCCACAGTGTCGCGCACGCCAGCCTACCTTAACGGCGCGGTTACTCGACGCGCTTGACACCGACATCGTCTATGCTATCCACCCTAACGTCCTATGTGCCATCCCTATACTAACCACCTCGTCGAAAACCAGTTGTGGACCCTCAGATATTCGACGTTTTGCCGAAACAACCGCTGCTTCGTGGCCTATGGTAAGTAATCTCGTTGAAAATCTCTGGGGGTCAACCTATCCAAATCCAGTCTCTCTAGGGTGAGCCCGTGATTCTGCAGCCGTCAAAAAAAACCTAGCTCGATTCCATGACCGGAAGGCAAAGTTATCAAGGTTTTAATTTGCACAGAATTCTCCATCTGCATTCCACAGTGTCGCGCCCGCCAGCCTACCTTAGCGGCGCGGTTAGTCGACGCGTTTGACACCGACATCGTCTAAGCTATCCACCCTAACATCCTATGTGCCATCCCTATGCTAACCACCTCGTTGAAAACCAGTTGTAGACCCTCAGATATTTGACGTTTCGCCGAAACAACCGCTGCTTCATGGCCCGTGGTAAGTAATTTCTAGAAAAATCTCTGGGGGTCCAACTCACCAAATCCAGTCTCTCTAGGGTGAGGCCCGTGATTCTGCAGCCGTCAAAAAAAACCTAGCTCGATTCCATGACCGGAAGGCAAAGTTATCAAGGTTTTAATTTGCACCTAGTTCTCCATCTGCATTCCACAGTGTAGCGCCCGCCAGCCTACCTTAACAGCGCGGTTAGTCGACGCGCTTGACACCGACATCGTCTAAGCTATCCACCCTAACATCCTATGTGCCATCCCTATGCTAACCACCTCCTTGAAAACCAGTTGTGGATCGTCAGATATTCGACGTTTTGCCGAAACAACCGCTGCTTCGTGGCCTATGGTAAGTAATCTCGTTGAAAATCTCTGGGGGTCAAACTCTCCAAATCCAGTCTCTCTAGGGTGAGGCCCGTGATTCTGATGCCGTCAAGAAAAACCTAGCTCGATGCCATGACCGGAAGGCAAAGTTATCAAGGTTTTAATTTGCACAGAATTCTCCATCTGCATTCCACAGTGTCGGGCCCGCCAGCCAACCTTAATGGCGCGGTTAGTCGACGCGCTTGACACTGACATCGTCTAAGCTATCCACCCTAACATCCTATGTGCCATCCCTATGCTAACCACCTCGTTGAAAACCAGTTGTGGACCCTCAGATATTCGACGTTTTGCCGAAACAACCGCTGTTTCGTGGCCTATGGTAAGTAATTTCTAGAAAAATCTCTGGGGGTCCAACTCTCCAAATCTAGTCTCTCTAGGGTGAGGCCCGTGATTCTGCAGCCATCAAAAAAAACCTAGCTCGATTCCATGACCGGAAGGCAAAGTTATCAAGGTTTTAATTTGCACAGAATTCTCCATCTGCATTCCACAGTGTCGCGCCCGCCAGCCTACCTTAACGGCGCGGTTAGTCGACGCGCTTGACACTGACATCGTCTAAGCTATCCACCCTGACTTCCTATGTGCCATCCCTATGCTAACCACCTCGTTGAAAACCAGTTGTGGACCCTCAGATATTCGACGTTTCGCCGAAACAACCGCTGCTTCGTGGCCTATGGTAAGTAATTTCTAGAAAAATCTCTGGGGGTCCAACTCTCCAAATCCAGTCTCTCTAGGGTGAGGCCCGTGATTCTGCAGCCGTCAAAAAAAACCTAGCTCGATTCCATGACCGTAAGGCAAAGTTATCAAGGTTTTAATTTGCACAGAATTCTCCATCTGCAATCACAGTGTCGCGCCCGCCAGTCCTAACTTAACGGCGCGGTTAGTCGACGCGCTAGACACCGACATCGTCTAAGCTATCCACCCTAACGTCCTATGTGCCATCCCTATGCTAATCACCTCGTTGAAAACCGGTTGTGGACCCTCAGATATTCGACGTTTTGCCGAAACAACCGCTGCTTTGTGGCTTATGGTAAGTAATCTCGTTGAAAATCTCTAGGGGTCCAACTCTCCAAATCCAGTCTCTCTAGGGTAAGGCCCGTGATTCTGAAGCCATCAAGAAAAACCTAGCTCGATTCCATGACCGGAAGGCAAAGTTATCAAGGTTTTAATTTGCACAGAATTCTCCATCTGCATTCAACAGTGTCGCGCCCGCCAGCCAACCTTAACGGCGCGGTTAGTCGACGCGCTTGACACCGACATCGTCTAAGCTATCCACCCTAACATCCTATGTGCATCCCTATGCTAACCACCTTGTTGAAGACCAGTTGTGGACCCTCAGATATTCGACGTTTCGCCGAAACAACCGCTGCTTCGTGGCCTATGGTAAGTAATTTCTAAAAAAATCTCTGGGGGTCCAACTCTCCAAATCTAGTCTCCCTAGGGTGAGGCCCGTGATTCTACAGCCGTCAAAAAAAACCTAGCTCGATTCCATGAGCGGAAGGCAAAGTTATCAAGGTTTTAATTTGCACAGAATTCTCCATCTGCATTCCACAGTGTCGCGCCCGCCAGCCTACCTTAACGGCGCGGTTAGTCGATGCGCTTGACACTGACATCGTCTAAGCTATCCACCCTAACATCCTATGTGCCATCCCTATACTAACCACCTCGTTGAAAACCAGTTGTGGACCCTCAGATATTCGACGTTTCGTCGAAACAACCGCTGCTTCGTGGCCTATGGTAAGTAATTTCTAGAAAACTCTCTGGGGGTCCAACTCTCCAAATCCAATCTCTCTAGGGTGAGGCCCGTGATTCTGCAACCGTCAAAAAAAACCTAGCTCGATTCCATGACCGGAAGGCAAAGTTATCAAGGTTTTAATTTGCACAGAATTCTCCATCTTCATTCCAGAGTGTCGCGCCCGCCAGCCTACCTTAACGGTGCGGTTAGTCGACGTGCTTGACACCGACGTCATCTAAGCTATCCACCCTTACGTTCAATGTGCCATCCCTATACTGACCACCTCGTTGAAAACCAGTTGTGGACCCTCAGATATTCGACGTTTCGCCGAAACAACCACTGCTTCATGGCCAATGGTAAGTAATTTCTAGAAAAATCTTTGGGGGTCCAACTCTCCAAATCCAGTCTATCTAGGGTGAGGCCCGTGATTCTGCAGCCGTCAAAAAAAACCTAGCTCGATTCCATGACCGGAAGGCAAAGTTGTCAGGGTTTTAATTTGCACAGAATTCTCCATCTGCATTACACAGTGTCGCACGCGCCTGCCTACCTTAACGGCGCGGTTAGTCGACGTCCTATGTGCCATCCCTATACTAACCACCCCGTTGAAAACCAGTTGTGGACCCTCAGATATTCGACGTTTCACCGAAAGAACCGCTGCTTCGTGGCCTATGGTAAGTAATTTCGAGAAAAATCTCTGGCGTCCAACTCTCCAAATCCAGTCTCTCTAGGGTGAGGCCCGTGATTCTGCAGCCGTCAAAAAAAAGCTAGCTCGATTCCATGACCGGAAGGCAAAGTTATCAAGGTTTTAATTTGCATAGAATTCTCCATCTGCATTCCACAGTGTCGCGCCCGCCAGCCTACCTTAACGGCGCGGTTAGTCGACGCGCTTGACACCGACGTCATCTAAGCTATCCACCCTAACGTCCTATGTGCTATCCCTATACTAACCATCTCGTTGAAAACCAGTTGTGGACCCTCAGATATTCGACGTTTCGCCGAAACATCCGCTGCTTCGTGGCCTATGGTAAGTAATTTCTAGAAAAATCTCTGGGGGTCCAACTCTCCAAATCCAATCTCTCTAGGGTGAGGCCCATGATTCTGCAGCCGTCAAAAAAAACCTAGCTCGATTGCATGACCGGAAGGCAAAGTTATCAAGGTTTTAATTTGCACAGAATTCTCCATCTGCATTCCACAGTGTCGCGCCCGCCAGCCTACCTTAGCGGCGCGGTTAGTCGACGTGATTGACACCGACGTCGTCTAAGCTATCCACCCTAACGTCCTATGCACCAACCCTATACTAACCACCTCGTTGAAAACCAGTTGTGGACCCTCAGATATTCGACGTTTCGCCGAAACAACCGCTGCTTCGTGGCCTATGGTAAGTAATTTCGAGAAAAATCTCTGGGGGTCCAACTCTCCAAATCCAGTCACTCTAGGGTGAGGCGCGCGACGTTAGGGTGGATAGCTTAGACGATGTCGGAGTCAAGCGCGTCGACTAGCCGCGCCGTAAAGGTAGGCTGGCTTTCGCGACACTGTGGAATGCAGATGGAGAATTCTGTGCAAATTAAAACCTTGATAACTTTGCCTTCCGGTCATGGAATCGAGCTAGGTTTTTTTTGACGGCTGCAGAATCCCGGCCCTCACCGTAGAGAGACTGGATTTGGAGAGTTGGACCCCCAGAGATTTTCCTAGAAATTACTTACCATAGGCCACGAAGCAGCGGTTGTTTCGGCGGAACGTCGAATATCTGAGGGTCCACAACTGATGTTCAACGAGGTGGTTAGTATAGGGATGGCACCTAGGATGTTAGGGTGGATAGCTTAGACGATGTCAGTGTCAAGCGCGTCGACTAACCGCGCCATTAAGGTAGGCTGGCGGGCGCGACACTGTGGAATGCAGATGGAGAATTCTGTGCAAATTAAAACCTTGATAACTTTGCCTTCCGATCATGGAATCGAGCTAGGTTTTTTTTGACGGCTGGAGAATCATGGGCCTCACCCTAGAGAGACTGGATTTGGAGAGTTGGACCCCAAGAGATTTTTCTAGAAATTACTTACGCTAGGCCACGAAGCAGCGGTTGTTTCGGCGAAACGTCGAATATCTGAGGGTCCACAACTGCTTTTCAACGAGGTGGTTAGTATAGGGATGGCGCCTAGGACGTTAGGGTGGATAGCTTAGACGATGTCGGTGTCAAGCGCGTCGACTAACCGCGCCGTTAAGGTAGGCTGGCGGGCACGACACTGTGGAATGCAGATGGAGAATTCATTGCAAATTAAAACCTTGATAACTTTGCCTTCCGGTCATGGAATCGAGCTAGGTTTTTTTTGACGGCTGCAGAATCAAGGGCCTCACCCTAGAGAGACTGGATTTGGAGAGTTGGACCCCAAGAGATTTTTCTAAAAATTACTTACCATAGGCCACGAAGCAGCGGTTGTTTCGGCGAAACGTTGAATATCTGTGGGTCCACAACTGGTTTTCAACGAGGTGGTTAGTGTAGGGATGGCACATAGGACGTTAGGGTGGATAGCATAGACGATGTCGGTGTCAAGCGCGTTGACTAACCGCGTCGTTAAGGTAGGCTGGTGGGCGCGACACTGTGGAATGCAGATGGAGAATTCTGTGCAAATTAAAACCTTGATAACTTTGCCTTCCGGTCATGAAATCTGTAACACCCTGAAAATTCGACCGACAAATCACAACTCTAAAAATATGGATTTTCAAAAACTTTTTAAAATAAATTGCATCATGCCAATTTTATTCGATTATTTTATTGGATTTTGATTTCGGAGTTTATAAATCGCGAATAATGGGAAATTAGTTAGGAATAAACCCTGAAAAGTAAATAATTAAAGTGCAATTTAAAATAAGATTTGGTGAGGATAGAAATGAGTAAAATATTATTACGACCATATTTATATCCACCAAATTTTTTAAAAAAAGCAATGGAATGAGAATTAACTCTAATTAAATCCAAGTAAATTACAATAATAATATATAAGACATGGAATAAATTAATCTATAATAAATCCATGGATTGGAATGGCACAAATAATGAGTATACTTCATTTATGCAAAATTTGGGAATTAAAGAATAAAACTTAAAATGATAAATGGGCCAAGATCTGGTTAATTAGAAAACGGCACTGTTCATTGCACCTAAAGTGTTCGACGAGGTCCCCTAGCCCTAACCCAGCCCCGCTGCCGCGCCGACGCCGCCCCGAGCCCCTTGCCGCCCCTGCCGCGCCGCGCCGACGCTGCCGCCCGTCGCCATCGCCGCCCGCCGTCGCATCGCCGCTGCCGCCTGTCGCGTCATCCCAAGCCCCGTGCCGCCGCCTCGCGCCCCCGCGCGCCGCGCGGCGCTCCGCCTCCCCTCTGCCGTCGCTGACGCGTCCCGCCGCCGCCGCTGCCCGCGCCCCGTGCCGCCGTCCCGTCGCCGTCGTGTCGCCGTGCCGCCGTCCCGTCGCCGTCGTGTTGCCGCGCCGCCGTCCCGCGCCGTCGCAATCATCGCCTCGCGCCCCGCGCCCCACCGCGCCGCTCGCCCGCCACGTCGTCGCCCGTCGCGTCGCCGCTATCGCCGTCGCCGTCGACGTCCCGTCGCCGCGCGCGTCCCATCGCCGCGTCGAGCCCCACGCCCCCTCCCCGTCGCGTCGCCCGCCTCGAGCCCCGCACCGCCGCCCGTCGCATCGCCGCTCCGAGCCCCGCGCCGCCATTCCGTCGCCGCCCGTGCGTCGCCGTCGTCCCGCCCCGAGCGCCGCCATCGCGTCCACCGCCGCCGTCCCTTCCCCTCTCCTTCTCCCCTCTCTACAAATACCCCCCCCCCTCTCTCCATTCTCTCCCACCCCATCTCACCCTTCCTCCCCTCTTCCCTCTCCACTGCGCCGCCGCTTTCGTGCCACCGCGCCGCCGTTCCCGTGCTGCCGTGGCACCGTTCCCGTGCCGCCGCGCCGCCGTTCCCGTGCCGCCGCGCCGCCGTTCCCATGCCACCGTGCCGCCGCTCCCGCGCCGCCGTGCGCCACCGTCGCCGCCACCGTCGTCGCCACTGCCGCCGCCGGTGAGCCGCCCTCCTTCCCCCTCGCGTCCACCGCCGCCGCCGCTCGGGTTGGAGAGAGCCGAGAGAGAGAGGGAGAGGAAAAGAGAGGCCGGCCGAGAGAGAAGAGAGAAAAAGAAAAAGAGAGCAAGTGAGAGAAAAAGAAAAAAGAGAGAAAAGAGAGAAAAAAGAGAGAAAAAGAAAAAGAGAGAAAGGAGAGAAAAAAAGAGCGAAAAGAAGAAGAGAGAAAAGAAAGAAAAAAGAAATAAATAAAAAAATATAATAATAATAATATAATAATCAAAAGGAATTAGAGGAAAATTAGGGAAGTTTAGAAAATTTAAAATAATTAGAATTTAATTATAAGATTAATTTTTTGTCGTAGGATTGCAAAAATTTAATATAAATTATGGATTATTCTTGGTAATTACTATAAGAAATCAATTCGCGGTAGTAATTTAAATGTAATCAATAACTAAAACAAATAAACGAATTCTTATAGATTATTATAAATTATTTTGGGTAATCTCTAGAAGTAATCGATTCACGGTAGAAAATCGGATTTAATTACTAAGGATTTTTAAATCATTTAGTCATAGACTAAATTAAATCGTATAATAGTTTTTAGCATTTCGTCCGATATTTAGCTCGCAATAGAAATTTCTAACCTATTATATGGATATAATACTCGGGAATGTTAAATTAGAAACTTATGACAACAAAATGATTATACTCACAAATAATTTAAATCAAAAATGGGTTTGCCTTAGTTCGCGAATAGTAAAGTTAATATAAAGGAATCAACTTTCGCACTCGACTTTCATTCGGATTTACTTGGATTTTTATTTGAATTCCAACCGAAATCAAATCAATTTTCGCACGTAACTATAGAGCCCGAGGAAGCTGCGGATCCAAGCGAAGGTCAGGACCCGCAAGACTTTGAGCAAGGCAAGTCATCACTATTCCTTGAACATGTTGATCCCAATTGTGAAATTGTTTTGTTTACAAATAAAATTGCATGCAATGATAAACATCCTACTTGTGATTATGCCATGCCTTGATTATTGTTTACCCCATATTCCTTCGTAACCATGTTTACGTGTGAGTCCCTAGTCAACTATGACAATTGCTTAGCAATGCTATTGTAGAATCATGCATATTTATCAAAATGCTCTATGCTTGGGCAATTGCCTTTGGGAAGGTAATTGAGATGCGGCATGTGGAGATATGAGCGCCACATTGCCATAATGTTGATGACATGATTTGCGAAAAGAGAAATAAAATCAAAACAACTGTTTTCGACTAGGGCGGACGGAGGATTTGGGTGGTATCCGGAAAAAGGGCAAGTACCGTCCTCGGTCAATTAAGGACCGAGCCATGAAGTTAAGCATGAAACGACCCCCGTACAACCGCATTTCTCGTATGGGTATAGACCTGGCAGAATAGATAGCTGAGCGGAGGCAGTATCCATGCATAGTGGTTTCTTGAGGTGTGAGGCAGGGGCACTACGGTGGGGCAGCCATTGGTAGGACCGCGAGGGGGGTGTCTACAGTGGTGTCGCCATCGGTAGGTCTGCCATGTGAGAATCTAAACGTAATTATAACTTAATGCATGTGTGAGTCTTCCCTTTCCGGGTGCGCCAGAACTCCTCTCACTGCTAGAAACCGTGTACGCCTAGAGTGCATGAGGATGTAAAGTTCATGGAGCTGGTACTGGCAATGCGAAGTTATCGAAAAGCTTTGCCGTGACATGTCTCATGTGTTGGGACGAGGCTCATGTGTTGGGCAGTCGCGGAGTGCGGGTAAAGTGTACATCCACTGCAGTGTGAGTAAACCAAATCTATTCGAATAGCCGTGCTCACGATTATTGAGCATCGGGACGTGTATTACACTTGGCTAGACTCTAAATTCTTAACTTGTGTGGGATGGGATGTTGCATGATGATTTCTATGCTGATGGAGCCACTTCCTGAGAGGAGGGAAGGTGGACGTCCTCAGAAAACCATGACGACTCAATGGCGGGAAGCTATCCTTGGGATCACAATGGATGGTGGACAGAACCGTCATTGTTAAATATGAACACTGGTACTAAAATTTGATCAGTCTATGCTAGGTCTTAGGCTTGTGAAAAGAATTACAAAACTTACTTTGTGCAAAAGAACCATAGCCATTCCTTGAATACCCTTTATCATGTGCATTGTTGCTGTGGTGGCTTGCTGAGTACGGTTGGTACTCACCCTTGCAATATACAAACTTAATCAGAAGTCGGAGATGAAGCTTCGGAGGACCCCTACGCTTACTTCCAGGAGGGTGATGAAGACGATGGCGCTCAATAGGTCTTAGTTACGGTCGTTGCCTGTGACAATGGCGTGCCGCTGCCTTGATTCCGCTGCCTTACCTACTTCTGTTTTTGGAATGTATTCCGGACCGCTCGGTCTGATTATTTAAGACTATGCCTGCGGGCTTATGATGTAATAATTCGTACCAGACACTCGTGTATGTGCACTTGGTATTTCAGCTATGAATTCGTGTGTACCAGACTACTTGATCCACGGAAATGGTACTGTTTACACGATTGATTCCTGTTATAAAAACGGGGGTCTACAGAGCTGGTATCAGAGCCATACGACTGTAGGAAAAGACCAAAAGGCGCCCCACCCCTTTTCTAAGTTGGCTAAGGGAGAAATTCCCATTTAGTAATAATTTCAAAAATAAAAATGCTATGTTTACAAAACCCTGTATGATTTTTATCTTACTCTTAACTATTTCTTCACAAAATGAGTTTTACTCTTAGCTGACCTTGGGTTTTTCTTAAAATTAGATGGCAGATCAGGATTCACCCGCCACCTGGGAGATGGGCGTACCCCGCTCAGAGGGATACGTCATTGAGCTACACCGGCTGATGAGGCGTCTGCGATACCCCAGATTTCTGATCTACCGAGTGAGACAGTGTGGATCTGTTTGGGAGGCTCGGGTCGAGGTTCACACGCGAGTTCCTTCAGAGTTAGACTACAGCTTCCCGACACGCCACCGTCATGACTTGCCGGAGACCGCGATGCAGGATGCAGCACGGGAGGCCTTCCTTCGACTTAGCTCTGTCCACCGAGCTGAGTTGGCGAGTACTGAGTTTGCTCACCACCCGTTTCGAGAGGAGAGTAACTCCGTCTGCACAGTTCAGGACACACCTTGCTGCTACAACCCGATAGTGACCCGACTGTCACGATGGGCTGAGGCAGCAGACGACTTTTACGAGGAGGCTTTGTTAGAGATCGACGACCAGCAGAGGCGTGTGGGAGAGTTAGAGACCGAGGTGACTGACCTCACAGCGCAGCAGCTTCAGCTGGAGGAGGAGCACCAGGCTTGGGGCAGTGAGATAGACTCACTGAAGGCGCAGCTTCAGGTCCACGGCGACCAGTTCCAGCAGTTATCTGACTAGTACAACGACCGCCGCGGGATGATGGATACACTTGAGGAGCAGCTGAGAGAGAGTCAGGAGCACGTCAGCCAGTTGGAGGAGCAGCTTCGAGCAGCCACGGTCAGTGTCACGCCCAGAAATTCCCGAATAGAATTCCAAGCAGAATGTGCATTAAAATCCCCGTCCAGGACCAGCCGGGGTACACAAACGACAATGTTGACATTCAGATCCACGTCTTACAAACATCATAAAAGTCTTACATAAACGCAGCGGAAAAACGAAAGAATAAAAGAAGCTAGGCCTTGACTTGAACTGCGGCGGAAACACCACTCCACAGGCATCCTCGACGGCACGGACGAAGCCTACTCCTCAGAGAAACCACCATCGGACGCATACTCGTACTCTGGGGGGGAAATAGAGCAAGACTGAGTACTACCCACTGTACTCAGCAAGTCATGCCGGAATAGGGGCATGATGCAGGGAATCATCAAAGAAAAGCTAAGGTGGTTCATTTGCATAAAGCGAGCATTTATAAATAGAAGTTGAAAGATTTAAACAGTTTGTAATAATTAATTAATATTAACTATCCACTGCCCAACGCTAACCCACGTTGCGACAGTGCCCAACCATCCACCTAGACTATCCAATTTCACTAGACTAAACTAGGGTGAAACTAATCACGGTGAATCTGGTTGACCGCCCATAACCGCGGGCACGGCTATTTGAATAGTTTTACTCTGATCAGAGAGGTACAACTATACCCACAAGACACCGCCCCACGACACGTTACCGTGCACCGACATGCCACCACGACATACCGGAAAGAGGCCGTAACAGGACCCTTCGCATAACCCCCTCTAACCAAGCACACCACACCTCAGGTTTCACCCCCACTCCTCGCAAGGCAGCGGGCAGTCCCCTCTCGTGCCTAGGTGAATCCGGAAGCCGCATAGGCCGTCGCAGGGCCCATCCAAACCCCATCACGCCCACCCTTGCCTGGATGCGTCGGCTAGAGGAAAGCTACACTACAAGCCCAGCCGTTGCCCACGCTGGCTTGTGGTAAGTACGATGAGTTCTTCCAGGGCATCCCGCGAACCGGTCCTTAACTGCCATGGGTGAGACCAGCAAAACCATGCACCCACAGCCCACCACGTGATTTATTTTAATTAACGAACACCAAAGCGGTGTTACTAATCCAACAAAACCATTAGAACCAACAGTCTAAACATTATTAGGATTTTCCCCATTGTGAACTAGTTGAACTAAGCATGGCTAAGCAATCCCTAGTCCAAACTCTAATCATGTTATAACCCCAAGCTGACAAAGAGACATGGTTCAACAGTAGCATGGCTATGACAATAGGTAAACATCCCATAGTAACATTAGAAAACGATGCAGCATTTGAAGGAAAACAATAGAGCATTTGCAATATAGGCTCAACATGTTCAAGTGACAAGCATGACTTGCCTTGCTCTGCTGCTGGAGGAACCTCGGCGACTATTTCGAAGTACACCGGAGCGTCGGAGGAACCGGAATCTAGCGACATACAAAGCAAACATTGCAAACAGGCTATAAGACTACTGAAACAGGGAACAAAACCATTTTTAATGGATTCTACACATTTTTCTTGATTTACTGAGACTTGAATGGGCTTAAACGGAGCTCGGATGAATTAGATATGAATTTTAGAAGATTCACTGTGTTTATTACTATAACAAAAATCCTTAAATCATTTATTGCGCAATAATCTCCAGGGCTGACGTCATCAAGGGGGGGGGGCGGTGCGGCGCCGACATGCGGGGCCCACCGGTCAGCGGCTCGGGAGAGAGAGGAGGAGGCGCCGGCACGCGGGCCCCACATGACAGCGGCACAAGGAGGCGGTCCACCGTGGACCGGGACCATGCGGATGGTCCACCGCCGGTCCACGGGACCGACGGCCCGGATCGCCCTCGGGCCGATCGGACGGCGCGGAGGCGGCCGGGCTCGGCTCGACCCGGCACAAAGCCGGCCGAGCGGCCGAGGGGGTTGCGGCGGCGGCGCACACAACCACCGGCGGCGGCAGACGGCGGCGCGAGCGGCGGCGGCGGACGGCGCACAGGCCGACGGCGGCGACCGGCCGGCGGCGGCGGCGCGGCGGCTAAGCGGCGCGGGAGAGAGAGGGAGGAAGAGGAAGGGATGCCTCACCGACGGCGATCGGCGACGGCGAGCGGCGGAGCGAGATGACGGCGGCGGGACGAGCTCCGGATCCCCCTAGCGAAAACGAGGAGAGGAGTTAGAGGGAGAGAGGGGAATGCAGGAGGGCGGGGACGCCGGCCGAAGGCGGCGGCCATGGCGACCCTCACCGTCGCACGGTGGGAATGGCGCTCCGGCGGCGAACCTCGACGAAGGAGGGGCGGACGGGGCGACCCGCACGACGGCGAACGCGACGGCGTCGACGGCGCGGTGCGGCGGCGAGCCTAGCGGCGGCTAGCGGCGGCCGGAGCGGCGGAAGAAGCGGCGGCGGGTGGATGCACGGCGCGAGAGCGATAGGGAGCACGAGGGAGCTCGGTGGAATGGGGAAAAAGGGAGAGAGGGCGACGGCGGCGCTTAAATAGAGCGAGAGGGGGCCGGACGTGGCCGAGAAAGGCGGGGGATCGCCGGCGACGTGGGGGAGCGGGGAGGAGAGAGAGGCGGGATTCGAAAATCGAATCCCGGCCATCTCGGGAGCGCGGGCGAGTGGGGAAGAGGGGGAAGGTGGGCGCGGGAGGTGCGGGCGCGGGGCGACGTGGGCGGCGTGGCCCGGGAGACGCGGAGGAGGTGGGGCGCGACGGCGGCGGTTTCGGGGTGGTGGCCGGCGCGGGCGGCGGGAGGTTGGGGAGGACCCGACAGGTGGGCCCCACCTGTCGGCGACCCCGGGAGAGAGGAGGGGGCGGCCGGCTCGCGCGGCTGGGCTGGGCTGGGCCTCGGCCTTCGGCCGGCCCAGCGGGAGAGAGGGGGAAAAAAAAGGGAATGGGCCGGCGGCCCAAGGAGAGGAAAAAGGAGGGGGAAAAAAGGAAAAAGAAAAAGGAAAAGGATTTTCCCTGGAATTAAATATTGCATGTGCTCAATTTTAATTGGTTAAAATTATTTCTAGGGCTCTGAAAATTCCACTAAAAATCCTGTTAGTGAATTTTGACATATAGAACTCAAGAAAAATTCCACATGCCAGATTCAATTATTTGTTGCATTATTTTATTAAGGTTTTCTCCTGCTTTACACTGCTATTTTTTTGGGGTCATTTATAAATTAAATTTTAGGCTTGGGAGGAGAACTTCGGGGTGTGACAGTCAGCACCACAGGGGCTTCTACTTCCACAGCAGTAGGGCGTGACCGCTACTTTTTCCTCACCCCGCCGTACCCACCAGCGTTCCACGCTCTTTTGGGAGAGGTTGGTATGCTGGCTACTGGGTCAGCACCTTACTTGGTGGACCCGACAATGACACAGCCATCTGCCCTGGAGATTGTGCACACTCCACTGATCGCTACACCTTCTCCGCAGCTGGGTTCCAGTTTAGAGACTCCGATCCAGGTCGACTCCGAGACAGAGGGGACTGACACTGAGCCAGAGAGCGAGCCAGACATCACTGATCCTTCAGAGGATGAGACCCCTGTTCCCCGCATCACCTTCCTCGGAGGCCCCCGCACCCTCAGCACTGCCCGCAAGAGCACACGACCTCCGGGCAAGAAGCCCAAGCCAGATTCAGAGGCCACTACCTCCGAGCCATGGGGACTCAGGTTTGCCCATGCCCGCGACCACCCGCTACCTGCCCAGGATCCTGCAGATGGTTGGATGACTAGACTAGAGGATTATTGCAGCTTCGATCTTGCTTTAGATGGTTTTTGGATAGTATGCGAGACACACCCCCCCCCCCTTTACCTAGTTTGACGAGTAGCTTGATGGTTAGTTCGATGTATCTTTTGGATGAACCTTACTTGGACTGCATATGCGCGCAGTCGATTGCATCATGATTTATGTACTATTTGTGGAACTCTGTGATGTTATTTATGATATTGTTGTTGTTGTGTTATAAATGAGTTTATTCCACCATGCTTGCAAAACAAAATTCACATCAAAACAACTCCCTTAATGGGATGAAACCATAGAAGCTAGTTAGAAAAGTAGGATACTTATTCCATCATCCTACACAGATGGCAAGCCGACGTCGGGCATCAACCAGCAATGAAGAAACTCAGACACCTGACCTAACCACCCTGTCCGAAGTTATGGCCACTCAAACCCAACTCCTGCAAGCCATTGCAAACAACCAAGGCAACCGCGGAGGATCGAGCTTTGGAGAGTTTATGAGAACCAAGCCACCCACGTTCGCTACGGCAGACGAGCCTATGGAGGCAGAAGATTGGCTACGTATCATAGAGAAGAAACTGACCCTTGTCCGGGTACGCGAAGCCGACAAAGTGATCTTCGCAGTAAACCAACTAGAGGGACCCGCTGGTGACTGGTGGGATACTTACAAGGAAGCTCGGGAAGAGGAGGCTGGAGAACCCACTTGGGAAGAGTTTACCGCAGCATTTCGCGAGAACTTCGTGCCTGCTGCGGTAATGCGTATGAAGAAGAACGAGTTCAGAAGGTTGCGACAAGGGAACACAACGGTGCAGGAATATCTGAACCGGTTCACTCAGTTGGCCCGCTATGCAGTTGGTGACCTCGCAGATGAAGAGGAAAAGATCGACAAGTTCATAGAAGGGCTGAATGATGAATTGCGTGGACCAATGATTGGGCAAGACCATGAGAGCTTCCAGAGCCTGATCAACAAAGTCGTTAGGCTGGAGAACGATCAAAGGACTGTAGAGCACAATCGCAAGAGGAGGCTTGCTATGAATCGCCCACCTCAGGGGGTGCCTCAGCGACTTAAGGGAGCCACTTCGTCCGGGTGGAAGCCCCCTATTGTGGCGACTAACCGTCCCGCCGCGCCTAGCAATTTTAATAGGCCGGTTGTGATTCAGAACCGCACCCCTACACCAACTCTGGCTGCCCCTAAAGCCAAGAAGAATGTGGACTGCTTCAACTGCGGAGAGTATGGGCACTACGCCAACAACTGCCCTCATCCACGCAAAACTCCTGTCCGTACTGGCGCTAATGCAATAGCTGTTCGTGGGACTGCTACCCCTGCTGCCGGACGAGGACTATTCAGGACTCCGCAGACTAACAGTACTGTTACCGGATTTGGCCGCGGACAAGTGAACCATGTGCGAGCTGAAGAGGCCCAGGAGGATCAGGGCGTACTGATGGGTACGTTTTCTATCAACTCCACTCCAGTTAAAGTTCTCTTCGATTCAGGAGCATCGCATTCATTCATATCATTGAAGGCTAGTCAAAAACACAACTTAACCCTAGTGGGACTTAGAAAGCTTATGATAGTACACTCACCTGGGGACGAGATAACTGTGAGTCATGCTTGCATAGACGTACCTATTCGTCTTAGGGATGTGGTGTTTCCCTCCAATCTTATGGTGTTGATACCCCAGACCCTGGATGTCATATTGGGTATGGATTGGTTAGCAAAGAACAGAGGGGTAATCGACTGTAGACGTAGAGAAGTTACCCTGACCACACCCTGGGGATCGGATATGAGAGCAACCATGGATCAAGATCCTAGACTAACCGAACGCGCCGGGGGCATATTTACCATGCTACCCCTGAAAGGAATCCCTGTAGTGCAACGATTTCCCGATGTGTTTCCAGAAGATTTACTTGGAATGCCACCAGATCGTGACATAGAGTTCATTATTGATCTGATGCCCGGAACTGCTCCCATATCCAAGAGACCTTATCGGATGCCAGTCAATGAGTTGCAGGAACTTAAAAAGCAAATTAGAGAGTTGCAAGAAAAGGGATTTGTACGCCCCAGTTCGTCACCATGGGGAGCCCCAGTGCTATTCGTCAAGAAGAAAGATGGTAGCATGAGGATGTGTGTAGACTACTGTTCACTGAACGAAGTAACCATCAAAAACAAGTATCCACTACCACGGATTGATGATCTTTTTGATCAACTCAAAGGAGCTAAGGTGTTCTGTAAGATTGACCTTAGATCAGGATACCACCAATTGAAAATTAGGACCGGGGATATACCCAAGACCGCGTTTTCAACACGCTATGGATTGTATGAGTTCACAGTAATGTCGTTTGGGTTAACCAATGCCCCAGCATACTTTATGAATCTTATGAACAAAGTGTTCATGGATTACTTGGACAAATTTGTGGTAGTATTTATCGATGATATTCTGATCTACTCCAAAGATGAGGAAGAACATGCGGAACACTTGCGATTGGTACTCGAGAAATTACGGAAGCATAAATTATATGCAAAGTTTAGTAAATGTGAGTTCTGGCTAAAAGAAGTCGCCTTTCTAGGCCACGTAATCTCAGCTGGTGGAGTAGCAGTGGATCCTGCTAAAGTGGAGGCTGTTACGGAATGGAAAGCACCCAAGTCTGTGACTGAAATTCGGAGTTTTCTAGGCTTGGCCGGATACTACCGAAGGTTCATTGAGGGATTCTCTAAGATAGCCCGACCAATGACACAACTGCTCAAGAAAAAAAAGAAGTTTGTGTGGTCAGAACAGTGTCAGGAAAGCTTTGAGAAGCTCAAAGAAAAGCTGACCACGGCACCTATTTTAGTTCTTCCTGACATCAGGAAAGACTTTGTTATATATTGTGATGCATCAAGGCAGGGACTAGGAGGAGTACTGATGCAGGACGGAAAGGTTGTGGCCTATGCGTCGCGACAATTGCGACCACATGAGGAAAACTATCCTACCCATGACCTAGAACTTGCAGCCGTGGTTCATGTGCTAAAGATTTGGAGACATTATTTGATTGGAAACCATTGTGATATCTACACTGACCACAAGAGTCTGAAGTATATTTTCACCCAGTCAGATCTCAACTTGAGGCAAAGGCGATGGTTAGAACTAATCAAGGATTATGACCTAGAGGTTCACTATCACCTCGGCAAAGCAAACGTTGTGGCTGACGCGTTGAGTCGGAAGAGCCATTGCAATCATCTGAGGACGGAAGGAATGGCTCCTGAGATTAAGGAGGAAATAGCCCAACTAAACCTACATATAGTACGTCGTGGGCAAATAAACACCTTGGACATTCAACCTCTTCTGAGAATCCAAATAGAAGAAGCCCAGAAGGACAACGAGGAAATCCGAGAGGTGAAGGAACGCCTAGCCGCAGGACTTGCAAAGGAATTTTTAACCGACGAAAAAGATGTCCTATGGTATAAAAAGAGGATTTATGTACCCGAACAGGATGGACTGAGAGGATTAATCCTAAAGGAAGCCCACGAGTCGGCATATTCATTGCACCCCGGAAGTACGAAGATGTACCAGGATCTGAAGGAAGGATACTGGTGGCCCAACCTGAAGAGAGATGTGGTAGAATACGTAGCACTCTGTGACGTGTGCCAAAAGGTGAAGGCCGAGCATCAGAGACCGGCAGGTTTGTTGCAACCCCTTAGGATTCCCGAATGAAAATGGGACGAGATAGGTATGGACTTTATTGTTGGATTGCCCAAGACCACAACAGGGTACGATTCCATCTGGGTGATTGTGGATCGACTCACCAAGACGGGAAGATTCATCCCCGTTAAGACAAATTATAGCAGTGCCAAGCTAGCCGAGTTATACATGGCCAGGATAGTATGTCTTCATGGTGTACCTAAGAAAATTATATCTGATCGAGGCACACAGTTTACCTCACATTTCTGGGAGAAAGTACATGAAGCCCTAGGAAGTTACCTAGCGTTTAGCACAGCTTATCACCCACAAACGGATGGCCAGACAGAGAGAACAAACCAGGTCTTGGAAGACATGTTGAGAGCTTGTGCTCTGGATTTTAGCAAAGACTGGGAGAGATGTTTGCCCTACGCCGAATTCTCCGACAACAACAGCTTTCAAGCAAGCCTAAAGATGTCACCCAATGAGGCATTGTTTGGTCGACGATGTCGAACTCCACTAATGTGGTCCGAGACTGGAGAACGGGCAGTATTTGGACCTGACATTATCCAAGAAGCCGAGGAAAAGGTTCGCCTGATTCGTGACCGTCTAAAAGTAGCACAATCACGACAAAAGAGTTACGCTGACACTCGAAGAAGAAACCTGGAATTTAAGGAAGGAGAATATGTTTATCTGAAGGTTTCTTCGATGAGAGGCACGAAAAGGTTTAAGGTCAAAGGAAAACTAGCGCCAAGGTATGTGGGACCCTTTCAAATCACGGCTAGACGGGGAGAAGTCACATATCAGTTACAGCTACCAGAGAATATCGCCGATGTGCACCCAGTCTTCCATGTGTCTCAATTAAAGAAATGCTTATGAGTGCCGGAAGAACAAGCTCTGCTGGAAGAGATTCACATTAGCAATGATCTTACGTATCCAGAACACCCGGTCCGGATATTGGATGAAGCCGAAAAGAGGACTAGAAGCAAAGTGTGGCGTATGTACAAGGTACAATGGAGTAATCACACTGAGGATGAAGCCACCTGGGAAAGCGAAGAATTCTTGAGGATGGAATACCCGCACCTATTCGAAACCTGGTAAGAAATCTCGGGACGAGATTTATTTAAGGGGGGGTAGGTTTGTAACACCCTGAAAATTCGACCGACAAATCAAAACTCTAAAAATACGGATTTTCAAAAAGTTTTTAAAATAAATTGCATCATGCCAATTTTATTCGATTATTTTATTGGATTTTGATTTCGGAGTTTATAAATCGCGAATAATGGGTAATTAGTTAGGAATAAACCCTAAAAAGTAAATTGACAAAGTAAATAATTAAAGTGCAATTTAAAATAAGATTTGGTGAGGATAGAAATGAGTAAAATATTATTACGACCATATTTATATCCACCAAATTTTAAAAAAAAGCAATGGAATGAGAATTAACTCTAATTAAATCCAAGTAAATTACAATAATAATATATAAGACATGGAATAAATTAATCTAGAATAAATCCATGGATTGGAATGGCACAAATAATGAGTATACTTCATTTATGCAAAATTTGGGAATTAAAGAATCAAATTTAAAATGATAAATGGGCCAAAATCGGGTTAATTAGAAAACGGCACTGTTCATTGCACCTAAAGTGTTCAACGAGGTCCCCTAGCCCTAACACTGCCCCGCTGCCACGCCGACGCCGCCCCGAGCCCCGTGCCGCCCTTGACGCGCCGCGCCGTCGCCATCGCCGCCCGCCGTTGCATCGCCGCTGCAGCCTGTCGCGTCATCCCGAGCCCCGTGCCGCCGCCTCGCGCCCCGCGCGCCGCGCGCCGCTCCACGTCCCCTCTGCCGTCGCCGACGCATCCTGCCGCTGCCGCTGCCCGCGCCCCGTGCCGCCGTCCCGTCGCCGTCGTGTCGCCGCGCCGCCGTCCCGCGCCGTCGCCATCACTGCCTCGCGCCCCGCGCCCCACCGCGCCGCTCGCCCGCCGCGTCGTCGCCCGTCGCGTCGCTGCTATCGCCGTCGCCGTTGACGTCCCATCGCCGCGCGCGTCCCATCGCCACGTTGAGCCCCACGCCCCCCCGTCACGTCGCCCGCCTCGAGCCCCGCACCGCCGCCCGTCGCATCGCCGCTCCGAGCCCCGCGCCGCCATCGCGTCGCCGCCCGTGCGTCGCCGTCGTCCCGCCCCGAGCACCGCCGTCGCGTCCACCGCCGCCGCCCCTTCCCCTCTCCTTCTCCCATCTCTACAAATATCCCCCCTCTCTCCATTCTCCCCCACCCCATCTCACCCTTCCTCCCCTCTTCCCTCTCCACTGCGCCGCCGTTCCCGTGCTGCCGCGCCGCCGTTCCCGTGCATGCCGCGCCGCTGTTCCCGTGCCGCCGCGCCGCCGTTCCCGTGCCGCCGTGCCGCCGCTCCCGCGCCGCCGTGCGCCACCGTCGCCGCCGCCGTCGTCGCCGCTGCCGCCGCCGGTGAGCCGCCCTCCTTCCCCCTCGCGTCCACCGCCGCCGCCGCTCGGGTGGGAGAGAGCCGAGAGAGAGAGGGAGAGGAAAAGAGAGGCCGGCCGAGAGAGAAGAGAGAAAAAGAAAAAGAGAGAAAGAGAGAAAAAGAAAAAAAGAGAGAAAAGAAGAAGAGAGAAAAGAAAGAAATAAAAAAAATATAATAATAATAATATAATAATGAAAAGGAATTAGAGGAAAATTAGGGAAGTTTAGAAAATTTAAAATAATTAGAATTTAATTATAAGATTAATTTTTCGTCGTAGGATTGCAAAAATTTAATATAAATTATGGATTATTCTTGGTAATTACTATAAGAAATCAATTCGCGGTAGTAATTTAAATGTAATCAATAACTAAAACAAATAAACGAATTCTTATAGATTATTATAAATTATTTTGGGTAATCTCTAGAAGTAATCAATTCACGGTAGAAAATAGGATTTAATTACTAAGGATTTTTAAATCATTTAGTCATAGACTAAATTAAATCGTATAATAGGTTTTAGCATTTCGTCCGATATTTAGCTCGCAATAGAAATTTCTAACCTATTATATGGATATAATACTCGGGAATGTTAAATTAGAAACTTATGACAACAAAATGATTATACTCACAAATAATTTAAATCAAAAATTGGTTTGCCTTAGTTCGCGAATAGTAAAGTTAATATAAAGGAATCGACTTTCGCACTCGACTTTCATTTGGATTTACTTGGATTTTTATTTGAATTCTAACCGTATTCAAATCAATTTTCGCACGTAACTATAGAGCCCGAGGAAGCTGCGGATCCAAGCGAAGGTCAAGACCCGCAAGACTTTGAGCAAGGCAAGTCATCACTATTCCTTGAACATGTTGATCCCAATTGTGAAATTGTTTTGTTTACAAATAAAATTGCATGCAATGATAAACATCCTACTTGTGATTATGCCATGCCTTGATTATTGTTTACCCCATATTCCTTCGTAACCATGTTTACGTATGAGTCCCTAGTCAACTATGACAATTGCTTAGCAATGCTATTCTAGAATCATGCATATTTATCAAAATGCTCTATGCTTGGGCAATTGCCTTTGGGAAGGTAATTGAGATGCGGCATGTGGAGATATGAGTGCCACATTGCCATAATGTTGATGACATGATTTGTGAAAAGAGAAATAAAATCAAAACAACTGTTTTCGACTGGGGCGGTCGGAGGATTTGGGTGGTATCCGGAAAAAGGGCAAGTACCGTCCTCGGTTAATTAAGGACCGAGCCATGAAGTTAAGCATGAAACGACCCCCGTATAACCGCATTTCTCGTATGGGTATAGACCTGGCAGAATAGATAGCTGAGCGGAGGTAGTATCCATGCAGAGTGGTCTCTTGAGGTGTGAGGCAGGGGCTCTACGGTGGGGCAGCCATTGGTAGGACCGCGAGGCGGGTGTCTACATTAGTGTCGCCATCGGTAGGACTGCCATGTGAGAATCTAAACGTAATTATAACTTAATGCATGTGTGAGTCTTCCCTTTCCAGGTGCGCCAGAACTCCTCTCACTGCTAGAAACCGTGTACGCCTAGAGTGCATGAGGATGTAAAGTTCATGGAGCTGGTACTACCAATGCGAGGTTATCGAAAAGATTTGCCGTGACATGTCTCATGTGTTGGGACGAGGCTCATGTGTTGGGCAGTCGTGGAGTGCGGGTAAAGTGTACATCCACTGCAGTGTGAGTAAACCAAATCTATTCGAATAGCCGTGCTCGCGGTTATTGAGCATCGGGACGTGTATTACACTTGGCTAGACTCTAAATTCTTAACTTGTGTGGGATGGGATGTTGCATGATGATTTCTATGCTGATGGAGCCACTTCCTGAGAGGAGGGAAGGTGGACGTCCTCAGAAAACCATGACGACTCAATGGCGGGAAGCTATCCTTGGGATCACAATGGATGGTGGACAGAACCGTCATTGTTAAATATCAACACTGGTACTAAAATTTGATCAGTCTATGCTAGGTCTTAGGCTTGTGAAAAGAATTACAAAACTTGCTTTGTGCAAAAGAACCATAGCCATTCATTGAATAACCTTTATCATGTGCATTGTTGCTGTGGTGGCTTACTGAGTACGGTTGGTACTCACCCTTGCAATATACAAACTTAATCAGAAGTCAGAGATGAAGCTTCGGAGGACCCATACGCTTACTACCAGGAGGGTGATGAAGACGATGGCGCTCAATAGGTCTTAGTTACGGTCGTTGCCTGTGACAATGGCGTGCTGCTGCCTTGATTCCGCTGCCTTACCTACATCTGTTTTTGGAATGTATTCCGGACCGCTCGGTCCGATGATTTAAGACTATGCCTGCGGGCTTATGATGTAATAATTCGTACCAGACACTCGTGTATGTGCACTTGGTATTTCAGCTATGAATTCGTGTGTACCAGACTACTTGATCCAGGGAAATGGTACTGTTTACATGATTGATTCATGTTATAAAAACGGGGGTCTACAGAATCGAGCAAGGTTTTTTTTGACGGCTGCAGAATCACGGGCCTCACCCTAGAGAGACTGGATTTGGAGAGTTGGACCCCAAGAGATTTTTCTAGAAATTACTTACCATAAGCCACGAAGCAGCGGTTGTTTCGGCGAAACGTCAAATATCTGAGGGTCCACAACTGGTTTTCAATGAGGTGGTTAGTATAGGGATGGCACATAGGACATTAGCGTGGATAGCTTAGACGATGTCGGTGTCAAGCACGTCGACTATCCGCGCCGTTAAGGTAGGCTGGCGGGCGCGACACTGTGGAATGCAGATGGAGAATTCTGTGCAAATTAAAACCTTGTTAACTTTGCCTTCTGGTCATGGAATCAAGCTAGGTTTTTTTGACGGCTGCAGAATCACGGGCCTCAGCCTAGAGAGATTGGATTTGGACAGTTGGACCCAAAGAGATTTTTCTAGAAATTACTTACCATAGGCGACGAAGCAGCGGTTGTTTCGGCGAAACGTCGAATATCTGAGGGTCCACAACTGGTTTTCAACGAGGTGGTTAGTATAGGGATGGCACATAGGACGTTAGGGTGGATAGCTTAGACGATGTCGGTGTCAAGCGCGTCGACTAACCGCGCCGTTAAGGTAGGCTGGCGGGCGCGACACTGTGGAATGCAGATGAAGAATTCTGTGCAAATTAAAACCTTGATAACTTTGCCTTGCGGTCATGGAATCGAGCTAGGTTTTTTTTGACGGCCGCAGAATCATGGGCCTCACCCTAGAGAGACTGGATTTGGAGAGTTGGACCCCAAGAGATTTTTCTAGAAATTACTTACCATAGGCCACGAAGCAGCGGTTGTTTCGGCGAAACGTCGAATATCTGAGGGTCCACAACCGGTTTTCAACGGGATGGTTAGTATAGGAAGGCACATAGGACGTTAGGGTGGATAGCTTAGATGATGTCGGTGTCAAGCGCGTCGACTAACCGCGCCGTTAAGGTAGGCTGGCGGGCGCGACACTGTGGAATGCAGATGGAGAATTCTGTGCAAATTAAAACCTTGATAACTTTGCCTTCCGGTCATGGAATCGAGCTATGTTTTTTTGTTGGCCGCAGAATCGCGGGCCTCACCCTAGAGAGACTGGATTTGGAGAGTTGGACCCCAGAGATTTTTCTAGAAATTACTTACCATAGGCCACGAAGCAGCGGTTGTTTCTGACGTTACTTACCATTGGCCTTGGAATTCTTCTAAATCTTCTCCTGCAAAAGCGGACTCTCCGGAAACGTCGGATTCTAAACGGAAAAGAGCAAAAACACCAAAACAGCACATAAGCAAGCATGAACAGCACATGTGGATATTTTTAACATGTAGATCTCAATTTTAGAAAAATTTAGAGACTTGAACCAACTAAATCCGAGCTAAGATGAATTAGTTATGAATTTTTAAAGATTTAATCGGATTTAATCGGCGAAACGTCAGAAACAACCGCTGCTTCGTGGCCTATGGTAAGTAATTTCTAGAAAAATCTCTGGGGGTCCAACTCTCCAAATCCAGTCTCTCTAGGGTGAGGCCCGTGATTCTGCAGCCGTTAAAAAAAACCTAGCTCGATTCCACGACAGGAAGGCAAAGTTATCAAGGTTGTAATTTGCACAGAATTTTCCATCTGCATTCCACAGTGTCGCGCCTGCCAGCCTACCTTAACGACACGGTTAGTCTACGCGCCTGACACTGACATCATCTAAGCTATCCACCCTAACGTCCTATGTACCATCCCTATACTAACCACCTCGTTGAAAACCAGTTGTGGACCCTCAGATATTCGACGTTTCGCCGAAACAACCGCTGCTTCGTGGCCTATGGTAAGTAATTTCTAGAAAAATCTCTGGGGGTCCAACTCTCCAAATCCAGTCTCTCTAGGGTGAGGCCCGTGATTCTGCAGCCGTCAAAAAAAACCTAGCTCGATTCCATAACCGGAAGGCAAAGTTATCAAGGTTTTAATTTGCACAGAATTCTCCATCTGCATTCCACAGTGTCGCGCCCGCCAGCCTACCTTAACGGCGCGGTTAGTCGACGCGCTTGACACCGACACCGTCTAAGCTATCCACCCTAACGTTCTATGTGCCATCCCTATACTAACCACCTCGTTGAAACCTGTTGTGGACCCTTAGATATTCGACGTTTTGCCGATACAACCGCTGCTTCGTGGCCTATGGTAAGAAATTTCTAGAAAAATCTCTAGGGGTCCAACTCTCCAAATCCATTCTCTCTAGGGTGAGGCCCGTGATTCTGTAGCCGTCAAAAAAAACCTAGCTCGATTCCATGACCGGAAGGGAAAGTTATCAAGGTTGTAATTTGCACAGAATTCTCCATCCGCATTCCACAGTGTTGCGCCTGCCAGCCTACCTTAACGACGCGGTTAGTCTACACGCATGACACCGACATCGTCTAAGCTATCCACCGTAACGTCCTATGTACCATCCCTATACTAACCACCTCATTGAAAACCAGTTGTGGACCCTCAGATATTCGACGTTTCGCCGAAACAACCGCTGCTTCATGGCCTATGGTAAGTAATTTCTAGAAAAATCTCTGGGGGTCCAACTCTCCAAATCCAGTCTCTCTAGGGTGAGGCCCGTGATTCTGCAGCCGTCAAAAAAAACCTAGCTCGATTCCATGACCGGAAGGCAAAGTTATCAAGGTTTTAATTTGCACAGAATTCTCCATCTGCATTCCACAGTGTCGCGCCCGCCAACCTACCTTAACGGCGCGGTTAGTCGACGCGCGTGACACCGACATCGTCTAAGCTATCCACCCTAATGTCCTTTGTGCCATCCCTATACTAACCACCTCGTTGAAAACCAGTTGTGGACCCTAAGATATTCGACGTTTCGCCGAAACAACCGCTGCTTCGTGGCCGATGGTATGTAATTTCTAGAAAAATATCTGGGGGTCCAACTCTCCAAATCCTGTCTCTCTAGGGTGAGGCCCGTGATTCTGCAGCCGCCAAAAAAAAACCTAGCTCGATTACATGACCGGAAGGCAAAGTTATCAAGGTTTTAATTTGCACAGAATTCTCCATCTGCATTCCACATTTCCGCGCCCGCGAGCCTACCTTAACGGCGCGGTTAGTCGACGCGCTTGACACCGACATCGTCTAAGCTATCCACCCTAATGTCCTTTGTGCCATCTCTATACTAACCACCTCGTTGAAAACCAGTTGTGGACCCTCAGATATTCGACGTTTCGCCGAAACAATTGCTGCTTCGTGGCCTATGGTAAGTAATTTCTAGAAAAATCTTTGGGGGTCCAACCCTCCAAATCCTGTCTCTCTAGGGTGAGGCCAGTGATTCTGCAGCCGTCAAAAAAAAACCTAGCTCGATTCCATGACCGGAAGGCAAAGTTATCAAGGTTGTAATTTGCACAGAATTCTCCATCTGCATGTCACAGTGTCGCGCCTGCCAGCCTACCTTAACGACGCAGTTAGTCTACGCGCCTGACACCGACATCGTCTAAGCTATCCACCCTAACGTCCTATGTACCATCCCTATACTAACCACCTCGTTGAAAACCAGTTGTGGACCCTCAGATATTCGACGTTTCGCCGAAACAACTGCTGCTTCGTGGCCTATGGTAAGTAATTTCTAGAAAAATCTCTAGGGGTCCAACTCTCCAAATCCAGTCTCCCTAGGGTGAGGCCCGTGATCCTGTAGCCGTCAAAAAAAACCTAGCTCGATTCCATGACCGGAAGGCAAAGTTATCAAGGTTTTAATTTGCACAGAATTCTCCATCTGCATTCCATAGTGTCGCGCCCGCCAGCCTACTTTAACGACGTGGTTAGTCGACGCGCTTGACACCGACATCGTCTAAGCTATCTACCCTAACGTACTATGTGCCAGCCCTATACTAACCACCTCGTTTAAAACCAGTTGTGGACCCTCAGATATTCGACGTTTCGCCGAAACAACCGCTGCTTCGTGGCCTATGGTAAGTAATTTCTAGAAAAATATCTAGGGGTCCAACTCTCCAAATCCAGTCTCTCTAGAGTGAGGCCCGTGATTCTGCAGCCGTCAAAAAAAACCTAGCTCGATTCCATGACCGGAAGGCAAAGTTATCAAGGTTTTAGTTTGCACAGAATTCTCCATCTGCATTCTACAGTGTCGCGCCCGCCAACCTACTTTAACGACATGGTTAGTCGACGCGCTTGACACCGCCATCGTCTAAGCTATCCACCCTAACGTACTATGTGCCATCCCTATACTAACCACCTCGTTGAAAACCAGTTGTGGACCCTCAGATATTCGACGTTTCGCCGAAACAACCGCTGCTTCGTGGCCTATGGTAAGTAATTTCTAGAAAAATATCTGGGGGTCCAACTCTCCAAATCCAGTCTCTCTAGGGTGAGGCCCATGATTCTGCAGCCGTCAACAAAAACCTAGCTCGATTCCATGACCGGAAGGAAAAGTTATCAAGGTTGTAATTTGCACAGAATTCTCCATCTGCATTCCACACTGTCGCGCCCGCTAGCCTACCTTAACGACGCGGTTAGTCTACGTGCCTGACACCGACATCGTCTAAGCTATCCACCCTAACGTCCTATGTACCATCCCTATACTAACCACCTCGTTGAAAACCAGTTGTGGACCGTGAGATATTCGATGTTTCGCCGAAACAACCGCTGCTTCGTGGCCTATGGTAAGTAATTTCTAGAAAAATCTCTGGGGGTCCAACTCTCTAAATCCAGTCTCTCTAGGGTGAGGCCCGCGATTCTATAGCCATCAAAAAAAACCTAGCTCGATTCCATGACCGGAAGGCAAAGTTATCAAGGTTGTAATTTGCATAGAATTCTCCATCTGCATTCCACAGTGTCGCGCCCGCCAGCCTACCTTAACAACGCGGTTAGTCTACGCGCCTGACACCGACATCGTCTAAGCTATCCACCCTAACGTCCTATTTACCATCCCTATACTAACCACCTCGTTGAAAACCAGTTGTGGACCCTCGGATATTCGTCGTTTCGCGGAAACAACCGCTGCTTCGTGGCCTATGGTAAGTAATTTCTAGACAAATCTTTGGGGGTCCAACTCTCTAAATCCAGTCTCTCTAGGGTGAGGCCCGTGATTCTGCAGCTGTCAAAAAAAACCTAGCTCGATTCCATGACCGGAAGGCAAAGTTATCAAGGTTTTAATTTGCACAGAATTCTCTATCTGCATTCCACAGTGTCGCGCCCGCGAGCCTACCTTAACGGCGCGGTTAGTCGACGCGCTTGACACCGACATCGTCTAAGCTGTCCACCCTAACGTCCTTTGTGCCATCCCTATACTAACCACCTCGTTGAAAACCAGTTGTGGACCCTCAGATATTCAACGTTTCGCCGAAACAACCGCTGCTTCGTGACCTATGGTAAGTAATTTCTAGAAAAATCTTTGGGGTCCAACCCTCCAAATCCTATCTCTCTGGGGTGAGGCCCGTGATTCTGCAGCCGTCAAAAAAAAACCTAGCTCGATTCCATGACCGGAAGGCAAAGTTATCAAGGTTGTAATTTGCACAGAATTCTCCATCTGCATTCCACAGTGTCGCGCCTGCCAGCCTACCTTAACGACGCGGTTAGTCTACGCGCCTGACACCGACATCGTCTAAGCTATCCACCCTAACGTCCTATGTACCATCCCTATACTAACCACCTCGTTCAGAAACCTGTTGTGGACCCTCAGATATTCGACGTTTCGACGAAACAACCGCTGCTTCGTGGCCTATGGTAAGTAATTTCTAGAAAAATCTCTGGGAGTCCAACTCTCCAAATCCAGTCTCTTTAGGGTAAGGCCCGTGATCCAGCAGCCGTAAAAAAAAGCCTAGCTCGATTCCATGACTGGAAGGCAAAGTTATCAAGGTTTTAATTTGCACAGAATTCTCCATCTGCATTTCACAGTGTCGCGCCCGCCAGCCTACCTTAACGACGCGGTTAGTCGACGCGCTTGACACCGACATCGTCTAAGCTATCCACCCTAACGTCCTATGTGCCATCCCTATACTAACCACCTCGTTGAAAACCAGCTGTGGACCCTCAGATATTCGACGTTTCGCCGAAACAACCGCTGCTTGGTGGCCTATGGTAAGTAATTTCTAGAAAAATCTCTGGGGGTCCAACTCTCCAAATCCAGTCTCTCTAGGATGAGGCCCGTGATTCTGCAGCCGTCAAAAAAAATCTAGCTCGATTCCATGACCGGAAGGCAAAGTTATCAAGGTTTTAATTTGCACAGAATTCTCCATCTGCATTCCACAGTGTCGCGCCCGCCAGCCTACCTTAACGGCGCGGTTTGTCGACGCGCTTGACACCGACATCGTCTAAGCTATCCACCCTAATGTTCTTTGTGCCTTCCCTATTCTAACCACCTCGTTGAAAACCAGTTGTGGACCCTCAGATATTCGACGTTTCGCCGAAACAACCGCTGCTTCGTGGCTTACGGTAAGTAATTTCTAGAAAAATCTTTGGGGGTCCAACTCTCCAAATCCAGTCTCTCTAGGGTGAGGCCCGTGATTCTGCAGCCGTCAAAAAAAACCTAGCTCGATTCCATGACCGGAAGGCAAAGTTATCAAGGTTTTAATTTGCACAGAATTCTCCATCTGCATTCCACAGTGTCGCGCCCGCCAGCCTACCTTAACGGCGCGGTTTGTCGACGCGCTTGACACCGTCATCGTCTAAGCTATCCACCCTAACGTCCTATGTGCCATCCCTATACTAACCACCTCGTTGAAAACCAGCTGTGGACCCTCAGATATTCGACGTTTCGCCGAAACAACCGCTGCTTGGTGGCCTATGGTAAGTAATTTCTAGAAAAATCTCTGGGGGTCCAACTCTCCAAATCCAGTCTCTCTAGGGTGAGGCCCGTGATTCTGCAGCCGTCAAAAAAAATCTAGCTCGATTCCATGACCGGAAGGCAAAGTTATCAAGGTTTTAATTTGCACAGAATTCTCCATCTGCATTCCACAGTGTCGCGCCCGCTAGCCTACCCTAACGGCGCGGTTAATCGACGCGCTTGACACCGACATCATCTAAGCTATCCACCCTAACGTCCTTTGTGCCATCCTTATACTAACCACCTCTTTGAAAACCAGTTGTGGACCCTCAGATATTCGACGTTTCGCCGAAACAACCGCTGCTTCGTGGCCTATGGTAAGTAATTTCTAGAAAAATCTCTGGGAGTCCAACTCTCCAAATCCAGTCTCTCTAGGGTAAGGCCCGTGATCCTGCAGCCGTAAAAAAAAGCCTAGCTCGATTCCATGACCGGAAGGCAAAATTATCAAGGTTTTAATTTGCACAGAATTCTCCATCTGCATTTCACAGTGTCGCGCCCGCCAGCCTAACTTAACGACGCAGTTAGTTGACGCGCTTGACACCGACATCGTCTAAGCTATCCACCCTAACGTCCTATGTGCCATCCCTATACTAACCACCTCGTTGAAAACCAGCTGTGGACCCTCAGATATTCGACGTTTCGCCGAAACAACCGCTGCTTGGTGGCCTATGGTAAGTAATTTCTAGAAAAATCTCTGGGGGTCCAACTCTCCAAATCCAGTCTCTCTAGGGTGAGGCCCGTGATTCTGCAGCCGTCAAAAAAAATCTAGCTCGATTCCATGACCGGAAGGCAAAGTTATCAAGGTTTTAATTTGCACAGAATTCTCCATCTGCATTCCACAGTGTCGCGCCCGCTAGCCTACCCTAACGGCGCGGTTAGTCGACGCGCTTGACACCGACATCGACTAAGCTATCCACCCTAACGTCCTTTGTGCCATCCTTATACTAACCACCTCTTTGAAAACCAGTTGTGGACCCTCAGATATTCGACGTTTCGACGAAACAACCGCTGCTTCGTGGCCTATGGTAAGTAATTTCTAGAAAATTCTTCGGGGGTCCAACTCTCCAAATCCAGTCTCTCTAGGGTGAGGCCCGTGATTCTACAGCCGTCAAAAAAAACCTAGCTCGATTCCATGACCGGAAGGCAAAGTTATCAAGGTTTTAATTTGCACAGAATTCTCCATCTGCATTCCACAGTGTCGCGCCCGCTAGCCTACCTTAACGGCGCGGTTTGTCGACGCGCTTGACACCGACATCGTCTAAGCTATCCACCCTAACGTCCTTTGTGCCTTCCCTATTCTAACCACCTCGTTGAAAACCAGTTGTGGACCCTCAGATATTCGACGTTTCGCCGAAACAACCGCTGCTTCGTGGCTTACGGTAGGTAATTTCTAGAAAAATCTTTGGGGGTCCAACTCTCCAAATCCAGTCTCTCTAGGGTGAGGCCCGTGATTCTGCAGCCGTCAAAAAAAACCTAGCACGATTCCATGACGGGAAGGCAAAGTTATCAAGGTTTTAATTTGCACAGAATTCTCCATCTGCATTCCACAGTGTCGCGCCCGCCAGCCTACCTTAACAGCGCGGTTAGTCGACGCGCTTGACACTAACATCGTCTAAGCTATCCACCCTAACGTCCTATGTGCCGTCCCTATACTAACCACCTCGTTGAAAACCAGTTGTGGACCCTCAGATATTCGACGTTTCGCCGAAACAACCGCTGCTTCGTGGCCTATGGTAAGTAATTTCTAGAAAAATCTCTACGGGTCCAACTCTCCAAGTCCAGTCTCTCTAGGGTGAGGCTCGTGATTCTGCAGCTGCCAAAAAAAACCTAGCTCGATTCCATGACCGGAAGGCAAAGTTATCAAGGTTTTAATTTGCACAGAATTCTCCATCTGCATTCCACAGTGTCGCGCCCGCCAGCCTACCTTCACGGCGCGGTTAGTCGACGCGCTTGACACCGACATCGTCTAAGCTATCCACCCTAAAGTCCTATATGACATCCCTATACTAACCACCTCGTTGAAAACCAGTTGTGGACCCTCAGAAATTCGACGTTTCGCCGAAACAACCGCTGCTTCGTGGCCTATGGTAAGTAATTTCTAGAAAAATCTCTGGGGGTCCAACTCTCCAAATCCAGTCTCTCTAGGGTAAGGCCCGATCCTGCAGCCGTCAAAAAAAGCCTAGCTCGATTCCATGACCGGAAGGCAAAGTTATCAAGGTTTTAATTTGCACAGAATTCTCCATCTGCATTCCACAGTGTCGCGCCCGCCAGCCTACCTTAACGACGCGGTTTGTCGACGCGCTTGACACCGACATCGTCTAACCTATCCACCCTAACGTCCTATGTGCCATCCCTATACTAACCACCTCGTTGAAAACCAGTTGTGGACCCTCTGGTATTCGACGTTTCGCCGAAACAACCGCTGCTTCGTGGCCTATGGTAAGTAATTTCTAGAAAAATCTCTAGGGGTCCAACTCTCCAAATCCAGTCTCTCTAGGGTAAGTCCCGTGATCCTGCAGCCGTCAAAAAAAACTTAGCTCGATTCCATGACCGGAAGGCAAAGTTATCAAGGTTGTAATTTGCACAGAATTCTCCATCTGCATTCCATAGTGTCGCGCCCGCCAGCCTACCTTAATGACGCGGTTAGTCGACGCGCTTGACACCGACATCGTCTAAGCTATCCACCCTAACGTCCTATGTGCCATCCCTATACTAACCACCTCGTTGAAAACCAGTTGTGGACCCTCAGATATTCGACGTTTCGCCGAAACAACCGCTGCTTCGTGGCCTATGGTAAGTAATTTCTAGAAAATTCTTCGGGGGTCCAACTCTCCAAATCCAGTCTCTCTAGGGTGAGGCCCGTGATTCTGCAGCCGTCAAAAAAAATCTAGCTCGATTCCATGACCGGAAGGCAAAGTTATCAAGGTTTTAATTTGCACAGAATTCTCCATCTGCATTCCACAGTGTCGCGCCCGCTAGCCTACCCTAACGGCGCGGTTAGTCGACGCGCTTGACACCGACATCAACTAAGCTATCCACCCTAACGTCCTTTGTGCCATCCTTATACTAACCACCTCTTTGAAAACCAGTTGTGGACCCTCAGATATTCGACGTTTCGACGAAACAACCGCTGCTTCGTGGCCTATGGTAAGTAATTTCTAGAAAATTCTTCGGGGGTCCAACTCTCCAAATCCAGTCTCTCTAGGGTGAGGCCCGTGATTCTACAGCCGTCAAAAAAAACCTAGCTCGATTCCATGACCGGAAGGCAAAGTTATCAAGGTTTTAATTTGCACAGAATTCTCCATCTGCATTCCACAGTGTCGCGCCCGCCAGCCTACCTTAACGGCGCGGTTTGTCGACGCGCTTGACACCGACATCGTCTAAGCTATCCACCCTAACGTCCTTTGTGCCTTCCCTATTCTAACCACCTCGTTGAAAACCAGTTGTGGACCCTCAGATATTCGACGTTTCGCCGAAACAACCGCTGCTTCGTGGCTTACGGTAAGTAATTTCTAGAAAAATCTTTGGGGGTCCAACTCTCCAAATCCAGTCTCTCTAGGGTGAGGCCCGTGATTCTGCAGCCGTCAAAAAAAACCTAGCACGATTCCATGACGGGAAGGCAAAGTTATCAAGGTTTTAATTTGCACAGAATTCTCCATCTGCATTCCACAGTGTCGCGCCCGCCAGCCTACCTTAACAGCGCGGTTAGTCGACGCGCTTGACACTAACATCGTCTAAGCTATCCACCCTAACGTCCTATGTGCCGTCCCTATACTAACCACCTCGTTGAAAACCAGTTGTGGACCCTCAGATATTCGACGTTTCGCCGAAACAACCGCTGCTTCGTGGCCTATGGTAAGTAATTTCTAGAAAAATCTCTACGGGTCCAACTCTCCAAGTCCAGTCTCTCTAGGGTGAGGCTCGTGATTCTGCAGCTGCCAAAAAAAACCTAGCTCGATTCCATGACCGGAAGGCAAAGTTATCAAGGTTTTAATTTGCACAGAATTCTCCATCTGCATTCCACAGTGTCGCGCCCGCCAGCCTACCTTCACGGCGCGGTTAGTCGACGCGCTTGACACCGACATCGTCTAAGCTATCCACCCTAAAGTCCTATATGACATCCCTATACTAACCACCTCGTTGAAAACCAGTTGTGGACCCTCAGAAATTCGACGTTTCGCCGAAACAACCGCTGCTTCGTGGCCTATGGTAAGTAATTTCTAGAAAAATCTCTGGGGGTCCAACTCTCCAAATCCAGTCTCTCTAGGGTAAGGCCCGATCCTGCAGCCGTCAAAAAAAGCCTAGCTCGATTCCATGACCGGAAGGCAAAGTTATCAAGGTTTTAATTTGCACAGAATTCTCCATCTGCATTCCACAGTGTCGCGCCCGCCAGCCTACCTTAACGACGCGGTTTGTCGACGCGCTTGACACCGACATCGTCTAACCTATCCACCCTAACGTCCTATGTGCCATCCCTATACTAACCACCTCGTTGAAAACCAGTTGTGGACCCTCTGGTATTCGACGTTTCGCCGAAACAACCGCTGCTTCGTGGCCTATGGTAAGTAATTTCTAGAAAAATCTCTAGGGGTCCAACTCTCCAAATCCAGTCTCTCTAGGGTAAGTCCCGTGATCCTGCAGCCGTCAAAAAAAACTTAGCTCGATTCCATGACCGGAAGGCAAAGTTATCAAGGTTTTAATTTGCACAGAATTCTCCATCTGCATTCCATAGTGTCGCGCCCGCCAGCCTACCTTAATGACGCGGTTAGTCGACGCGCTTGACACCGACATCGTCTAAGCTATCCACCCTAACGTCCTATGTGCCATCCCTATACTAACCACCTCGTTGAAAACCAGTTGTGGACCCTCAGATATTCGACGTTTCGCCGAAACAACCGCTGCTTCGTGGCCTATGGTAAGTAATTTCTAGAAAAATCTCTGGGGGTCCAACTCTCCAAATCCAGTCTCTCTAGGGTAGGCCCGTGATTCTGCAGCCGTCAAAAAAAACCTAGCTCGATTCCATGACCGGAAGGCAAAGTTATCAAGGTTTTAATTTGCACAGAATTCTCCATCTGCATTCCACAGTGTCGCGCCCGCCAGCCTACCTTAACGACGCGGTTAGTCGACGCGCTTGACACCGACATCGTCTAAGCTATCCACCCTAACGTCCTATGTGCCATCCCTATACTAACCACCTCGTTGAAAACCAGTTGTGGACCCTCAGATATTCGACGTTTCGCCGAAACAACCGCTGCTTCGTGGCCTATGGTAAGTAATTTCTAGAAAAATCTCTGGGGTCCAACTCTCCAAATCCAGTCTCTCTAGGGTGAGGCCCGTGATTCCTGCAGCCGTCAAAAAAAACCTTAGCTCGATTCCATGACCGGAAGGCAAAGTTATCAAGGTTTTAATTTGCACAGAATTCTCCATCTGCATTCCACAGTGTCGCGCCCGCCAGCCTACCTTAACGGACGCGGTTAGTCGACGCGCTTGACACCGACATCGTCTAAGCTATCCACCCTAACGTCCTATGTGCCATCCCTATACTAACCACCTCGTTGAAAACCAGTTGTGGACCCTCAGATATTCGACGTTTCGCCGAAACAACCGCTGCTTCGTGGCCTATGGTAAGTAATTTCTAGAAAATTCTTCGGGGGTCCAACTCTCCAAATCCAGTCTCTCTAGGGTGAGGCCCGTGATTCTGCAGCCGTCAAAAAAAACCTAGCTCGATTCCATGACCGGAAGGCAAAGTTATCAAGGTTTTAATTTGCACAGAATTCTCCATCTGCATTCCACAGTGTCGCGCCCGCCAGCCTACCTTAACGGCGCGGTTAGTCGACGCGCTTGACACCGACATCGTCTAAGCTATCCACCCTAACGTCCTTTGTGCCATCCCTATACTAACCACCTCGTTGAAAACCAGTTGTGGACCCTCAGATATTCGACGTTTCGCCGAAACAACCGCTGCTTCGTGGCCTATGGTAAGTAATTTCTAGAAAAATCTTCTGGGGGTCCAACTCTCCAAATCCAGTCTCTCTAGGGTGAGGCCCGTGATTCTGCAGCCGTCAAAAAAAACCTAGCTCGATTCCATGACCGGAAGGCAAAGTTATCAAGGTTTTAATTTGCACAGAATTCTCCATCTGCATTCCACAGTGTCGCGCCCGCCAGCCTACCTTAACGGCGCGGTTAGTCGACGCGCTTGACACCGACATCGTCTAAGCTATCCACCCTAACGTCCTATGTGCCTTCCCTATTCTAACCACCTCGTTGAAAACCAGTTGTGGACCCTCAGATATTCGACGTTTCGCCGAAACAACCGCTGCTTCGTGGCTTACTGGTAAGTAATTTCTAGAAAAATCTCTGGGGGTCCAACTCTCCAAATCCAGTCTCTCTAGGGTGAGGCCCGTGATTCTGCAGCCGTCAAAAAAAACCTAGCTCGATTCCATGACCGGAAGGCAAAGTTATCAAGGTTTTAATTTGCACAGAATTCTCCATCTGCATTCCACAGTGTCGCGCCCGCCAGCCTACCTTAACGGCGCGGTTAGTCGACGCGCTTGACACCGACATCGTCTAAGCTATCCACCCTAACGTCCTATGTGCCAGTCCCTATACTAACCACCTCGTTGAAAACCAGTTGTGGACCCTCAGATATTCGACGTTTCGCCGAAACAACCGCTGCTTCGTGGCCTATGGTAAGTAATTTCTAGAAAAATCTCTGGGGGTCCAACTCTCCAAATCCAGTCTCTCTAGGGTGAGGCCCGTGATTCTGCAGCCGTCAAAAAAAACCTAGCTCGATTCCATGACCGGAAGGCAAAGTTATCAAGGTTTTAATTTGCACAGAATTCTCCATCTGCATTCCACAGTGTCGCGCCCGCCAGCCTACCTTAACGGCGCGGTTAGTCGACGCGCTTGACACCGACATCGTCTAAGCTATCCACCCTAACGTCCTATGTGCCATCCCTATACTAACCACCTCGTTGAAAACCAGTTGTGGACCCTCAGATATTCGACGTTTCGCCGAAACAACCGCTGCTTCGTGGCCTATGGTAAGTAATTTCTAGAAAAATCTCTGGGGGTCCAACTCTCCAAATCCAGTCTCTCTAGGGTAAGGCCCGTGATCCTGCAGCCGTCAAAAAAAACCTAGCTCGATTCCATGACCGGAAGGCAAAGTTATCAAGGTTTTAATTTGCACAGAATTCTCCATCTGCATTCCACAGTGTCGCGCCCGCCAGCCTACCTTAACGACGCGGTTAGTCGACGCGCTTGACACCGACATCGTCTAAGCTATCCACCCTAACGTCCTATGTGCCATCCCTATACTAACCACCTCGTTGAAAACCAGTTGTGGACCCTCAGATATTCGACGTTTCGCCGAAACAACCGCTGCTTCGTGGCCTATGGTAAGTAATTTCTAGAAAAATCTCTGGGGGTCCAACTCTCCAAATCCAGTCTCTCTAGGGTAAGGCCCGTGATTCTGCAGCCGTCAAAAAAAACCTAGCTCGATTCCATGACCGGAAGGCAAAGTTATCAAGGTTTTAATTTGCACAGAATTCTCCATCTGCATTCCACAGTGTCGCGCCCGCCAGCCTACCTTAACGGACGCGGTTAGTCGACGCGCTTGACACCTGACATCGTCTAAGCTATCCACCCTAACGTCCTATGTGCCATCCCTATACTAACCACCTCGTTGAAAACCAGTTGTGGACCCTCAGATATTCGACGTTTCGCCGAAACAACCGCTGCTTCGTGGCCTATGGTAAGTAATTTCTAGAAAAATCTCTGGGGGTCCAACTCTCCAAATCCAGTCTCTCTAGGGTAAGGCCCGTGATCCTGCAGCCGTCAAAAAAAACTTAGCTCGATTCCATGACCGGAAGGCAAAGTTGTCAAGGTTTTAATTTGCACAGAATTCTCCATCTGCATTCCACAGTGTCGCGCCCGCCAGCCTACCTTAACGACGCGGTTAGTCGACGCGCTTGACACCGACATCGTCTAAGCTATCCACCCTAACGTCCTATGTGCCATCCCTATACTAACCACCTCGTTGAAAACCAGTTGTGGACCCTCAGATATTCGACGTTTCGTCCGAAACAACCGCTGCTTCGTGGCCTATGGTAAGTAATTTCTAGAAAAATCTCTGGGGGTCCAACTCTCCAAATCCAGTCTCTCTAGGGTGAGGCCCGTGATTCTGCAGCCGTCAAAAAAAACCTAGCTCGATTCCATGACCGGAAGGCAAAGTTATCAAGGTTTTAATTTGCACAGAATTCTCCATCTGCATTCCACAGTGTCGCGCCCGCCAGCCATCCTTAACGGCGCGGTTAGTCGACGCGCTTGACACCTGACGTCGTCTAAGCTATCCACCCTAACGTCCTATGTGCCATTCCCTATCCTAACCACCTCGTTGAAATCCAGTTGTGGACCCTCAGATATTCGACGTTTCGTCGAAACAACCACTGCTTCGTGGCCTATGGTAAGTAATTTCTAGAAAAATCTCTGGGTGTCCAACTCTCCAAATCCAGTCTCTCTAGGGTGAGGCCCGTGATTCTGCAGCCGTCAAAAAAAACCTAGCTCGATTCCATGACCGGAAGGCAAAGTTATCAAGGTTTTAATTTGCACAGAATTCTCCATCTGCATTCCACAGTGTCGCGCCCGCCAGCCTACCTTAACGGCGCGGTTAGTCGACGCGCTTGACACCGACATCGTCTAAGCTATCCACCCTAACGTCCTATGTGCCATCCCTATACTAACCACCTCGTTGAAAACCAGTTGTGGACCCTCAGATATTCGACGTTTCGCCGAAACAACCGCTGCTTCGTGGCCTATGGTAAGTAATTTCTAGAAAAATCTCTGGGTGTCCAACTCTGCAAATCCAGTCTCTCTAGGATGAGGCCCGTGATTCTGCAGCCGTCAAAAAAAACCTAGCTCGATTCCATGACCGGAAGGCAAAGTTATCAAGGTTTTAATTTGCACAGAATTCTCCATCTGCATTCCACAGTGTCGCGCCCGCCAGCCATACCTTAACGCGCGGTTAGTCGACGCGCTTGACACCGACGTCGTCTAAGCTATCCACCCTAACGTCCTATGTGCCATCCCTATACTAACCACCTCGTTGAAAACCAGTTGTGGACCCTCAGATATTCGACGTTTCGCCGAAACAACCGCTGCTTCGTGGCCTATGGTAAGTAATTTCTAGAAAAATCTCTGGGGGTCCAACTCTGCAAATCCAGTCTCTCTAGGGTGAGGCCCGTGATTCTGCAGCCGTCAAAAAAAACCTAGCTCGATTCCATGACCGGAAGGCAAAGTTATCAAGGTTTTAATTTGCACAGAATTCTCCATCTGCATTCCACAGTGTCGCGCCCGCCAGCCTACCTTAACGCGCGGTTAGTCGACGCGCTTGACACCGACGTCGTCTAAGCTATCCACCCTAACGTCCTATGTGCCATCCCTATACTAACCACCTCGTTGAAAACCAGTTGTGGACCCTCAGATATTCGACGTTTCGCCGAAACAACCGCTGCTTCGTGGCCTATGGTAAGTAATTTCTAGAAAAATCTCTGGGGTCCAACTCTCCAAATCCAGTCTCTCTAGGGTGAGGCCCGTGATTCTGCAGCCGTCAAAAAAAACCTAGCTCGATTCCATGACCGGAAGGCAAAGTTATCAAGGTTTTAATTTGCACAGAATTCTCCATCTGCATTCCACAGTGTCGCGCCCGCCAGCCTACCTTAACGGCAGCGGTTAGTCGACGCGCTTGACACCGACATCGTCTAAGCTATCCACCCTAACGTCCTATGTGCCATCCCTATACTAACCACCTCGTTGAAAACCAGTTGTGGACCCTCAGATATTCGACGTTTCGCCGAAACAACCGCTGCTTCGTGGCCTATGGTAAGTAATTTCTAGAAAAATCTCTGGGGGTCCAACTCTCCAAATCCAGTCTCTCTAGGGTGAGGCCCGTGATTCTGCAGCCGTCAAAAAAAACCTAGCTCGATTCCATGACCGGAAGGCAAAGTTATCAAGGTTTTAATTTGCACAGAATTCTCCATCTGCATTCCACAGTGTCGCGCCCGCCAGCCTACCTTAACGGCGCGGTTAGTCGACGCGCTTGACACCGACATCGTCTAAGCTATCCACCCTAACGTCCTATGTGCCATCCCTATACTAACCACCTCGTTGAAAACCAGTTGTGGACCCTCAGATATTCGACGTTTCGCCGAAACAACCGCTGCTTCGTGGCCTATGGTAAGTAATTTCTAGAAAAATATCTGGGGGTCCAACTCTCCAAATCCAGTCTCTCTAGGGTGAGGCCCGTGATTCTGCAGCCGTCAAAAAAAACCTAGCTCGATTCCATGACCGGAAGGCAAAGTTATCAAGGTTTTAATTTGCACAGAATTCTCCATCTGCATTCCACAGTGTCGCGCCCGCCAGCCTACCTTAACGGCGCGGTTAGTCGACGCGCTTGACACCTGACATCGTCTAAGCTATCCACCCTAACGTCCTATGTGCCATCCCTATACTAACCACCTCGTTGAAAACCAGTTGTGGACCCTCAGATATTCGACGTTTCGCCGAAACAACCGCTGCTTCGTGGCCTATGGTAAGTAATTTCTAGAAAAATCTCTGGGGGTCCAACTCTCCAAATCCAGTCTCTCTAGGGTGAGGCCCGTGATTCTGCAGCCGTCAAAAAAAACCTAGCTCGATTCCATGACCGGAAGGCAAAGTTATCAAGGTTTTAATTTGCACAGAATTCTCCATCTGCATTCCACAGTGTCGCGCCCGCCAGCCATCCTTAACGGCGCGGTTAGTCGACGCGCTTGACACCGACATCGTCTAAGCTATCCACCCTAACGTCCTATGTGCCATCCCTATACTAACCACCTCGTTGAAAACCAGTTGTGGACCCTCAGATATTCGACGTTTCGCCGAAACAACCGCTGCTTCGTGGCCTATGGTAAGTAATTTCTAGAAAAATCTCTAGGGGGTCCAACTCTCCAAATCCAGTCTCTCTAGGGTGAGGCCCGTGATTCTGCAGCCGTCAAAAAAACCTAGCTCGATTCCATGACCGGAAGGCAAAGTTATCAAGGTTTTAATTTGCACAGAATTCTCCATCTGCATTCCACAGTGTCGCGCCCGCCAGCCTACCTTAACGGCGCGGTTAGTCGACGCGCTTGACACCGACATCGTCTAAGCTATCCACCCTAACGTCCTATGTGCCATCCCTATACTAACCACCTCGTTGAAAACCAGTTGTGGACCCTCAGATATTCGACGTTTCGCCGAAACAACCGCTGCTTCGTGGCCTATGGTAAGTAATTTCTAGAAAAATCTCTGGGGGTCCAACTCTCCAAATCCAGTCTCTCTAGGGTGAGGCCCGTGATTCTGCAGCCGTCAAAAAAAACCTAGCTCGATTCCATGACCGGAAGGCAAAGTTATCAAGGTTTTAATTTGCACAGAATTCTCCATCTGCATTCCACAGTGTCGCGCCCGCCAGCCATACCTTAACGGCGCGGTTAGTCGACGCGCTTGACACCGACATCGTCTAAGCTATCCACCCTAACGTCCTATGTGCCATCCCTATACTAACCACCTCGTTGAAAACCAGTTGTGGACCCTCAGATATTCGACGTTTCGCCGAAACAACCGCTGCTTCGTGGCCTATGGTAAGTAATTTCTAGAAAAATCTCTGGGGGTCCAACTCTCCAAATCCAGTCTCTCTAGGGTGAGGCCCGTGATTCTGCAGCCGTCAAAAAAAACCTAGCTCGATTCCATGACCGGAAGGCAAAGTTATCAAGGTTTTAATTTGCACAGAATTCTCCATCTGCATTCCACAGTGTCGCGCCCGCCAGCCTACCTTAACGGCGCGGTTAGTCGACGCGCTTGACACCGACATCGTCTAAGCTATCCACCCTAACGTCCTATGTGCCATCCCTATGCTAACCACCTCGTTGAAAACCAGTTGTGGACCCTCAGATATTCGACGTTTCGCCGAAACAACCGCTGCTTCGTGGCCTATGGTAAGTAATTTCTAGAAAAATCTCTGGGGGTCCAACTCTCCAAATCCAGTCTCTCTAGGGTGAGGCCCGTGATTCTGCAGCCGTCAAAAAAAACCTAGCTCGATTCCATGACCGGAAGGCAAAGTTATCAAGGTTTTAATTTGCACAGAATTCTCCATCTGCATTCCACAGTGTCGCGCCCGCCAGCCATCCTTAACGCAGCGGTTAGTCGACGCGCTTGACACTGACGTCGTCTAAGCTATCCACCTAAACGGCCTATTTGCCATCCCGATACTAACCACCTCGTTGAAAACCAGTTGTGGAACCCTCAGATATTCCGACGTTTCCGCCGAAAACAACCGCTGCTGCTTCGTGGCCTATGGTAAGGTAAATTCTAGAAAAATCTCTGGGGTCCC